>CAUYQG010099318.1:0-44896 GCA_963574415.1 Tarsius wallacei
GTAGTTCCAGCTACTTGGAAGGCTGAGGCGGAAAGATCACCGGAGCCCAGCAGGTCGAGGCTGCGGTGGCCGGAGCGGCCACTGCACTCCAGTCTGGGCGACAGAGTGAGACTCCAACTCAAAAAAAAGAAAAAAAAAAAAAATAATATGAGAATCATTGTCATGATATTAGTAAGTCAAGTTAGAAAATCTTTTTTTTTTTTTTTTTTTAGTTGGAGTCTCACTCTGTCACCCAGACTGGAGTGCAGCGGCCGCTCCCGGCCACCGCAGCCTTGACCTGCTGGGCTCCGGCGATCCTTCCGCCTCAGCCTTCCAAGTAGCTGGAACTACAGGCGTGCGCTACCACGCCCGGCTAATTTTTTGATTTATTGTAGAGATGAGGTCTCGCTTGCCCAGGCGGGTCTCAAACCTGCGGGCTCAAGCAATCCACCCACCTCAGCCTCCCAAAGGCGCGGGATTACAGGCTGAGCCACCGAGCCCGGCTAGAAAAATCTTTTACAAACCTTTCTAAAGATAAGCTTTTTATTTTCAAATATTTTTAGATTTACAGAAAAGTTGTAAAGATAGTGCAAAAAACTCCCATACACCCCACACTTGTTCTTCCTATTATTGTTATCTTACATTAGAATGGTACATTGGAGCCGGGCTCAGTGGATCAGCCTGTAATCCCGCACCTTGGGAGGCTGAGATGAGTGGAATGCCTGAGCCTGCAGGTTCGAGACCTGCCTGGGCAACTTGGCAAGACCTCATCTCTACAATAAATCAAAAAATTAACCAGGTGTGGTAGCACACGCCTGTAGTTCCAGATACTTGGAAGGCTGAGGCGGAAGGATCGCCGGAGCCCAGCAGGTCGAGGCTGTGGTGGCCAGGAGCGGCCACTGCACTCCAGTCTGGGTGACAGAGTGAGACTCCAATTCAAAAAAAAAAAAAAAACGAATGGTGCATTGGTCACAGTTAGTGAGCACAAATTGATATATTACTATTGGCTAAAGCCCATGTCTTACTTAGACTTCCTTAGTTTTTCCTTGATGCTCCTTTTGAGTTTCGGGATCCCAACCAGGATACCCACTTAGATTTGGATTCAGGACACCCATTTGATTTCAGGACACCCATTTAGACATTGTGTCACCTTTAGCTCTTGGCTTTGAGAGAAGGTGCTCCTTGTTTTATGTCCTTCATGGTTTTAGGAGTACTTTCTGTGATATTTTGTGGAGTATCCCCTCAACTAGGGATTGGCTGATATTTTTCCCATAATCAGACCGGGATTACGGATTTTGGGTAGAAAGACCATGGAGGTCAAGTGCCCTTCTCATCACTTTATATCAAGGGGACACATGACTAACATGACATAGTGCTGTTGATGCTGGCCTTGGTCACTGGTTGAGGGAGCATTTGTCTGGTTGCTCCACTGTGAAGGTAACTCTTTCATCCCTATTTTCCACACTGTATTCTTTGGAAGGAAGCCACCATGGCAGCCCACATGTAAGGAGTGTCAGTTGTGCTCACTTCCTTGAGAGCAGAGGACATATATAAGTTAATAGCGAGTGTTCTGCATGGAAGGTTTGTCTCTTCTCCCCATGTATGTATTTAATACTTATTTATTTCAGCATGGATTCATGATATGCACTTTATCCTTCGGGTTATAATCCAGTATTGCTTTATTTTGTTGGTCCAGTGGCTCCAGCATTGGCCATGGGGTAGCTCTTTCAGTGGACCCCTGTGCCCTGTGACACGCCTCTGCTCTGTGTGTGTGTGTGTGTGTGTATGTATGTGTGCATGTGTGCACTTAAGACATCTTTACTTTCTTATGCTCCAGAACCATCTTGTATATTTTGTCTCAGGCCTAGAGTCTATCATTTATCCAAGGAACAGATGTCCAATAATTTTTTTTATTGGAGAATGATATTAGAAACCAAGTTCTAGATGCTGGGTATTCTATTGCCTTTAAAAATCTAAATTTAATAGAAGCTTGAATATTTGGAGAAACTTTCCTTGCCAAATGAGTTTATTGCAAATTCAACATATTTATGGTGCTTCTCAGGAAGTATAAATTCCAGTAGTAGTAGAGCATCTATTCTGTGCCATGTGTTGGGCCAACTGCAGGGGAGAGGGCTGGAAGTGACATTTGTGTGTGTCTGAAGAGGGTGGAAGTGAGATGTGCCTGTGTCTGGAGGGGCAGAAGTGAGATGTTCAGGTTTCTGGGGAGGGTGGAAGCGAGATGTTCACGTGTCTGGAGAGGGCAGAAGTGAGACGTGCATGTGTCCTGAGGGGACAGAAGCAAGACATGCGTGTGTCTGGTGGCACATATTCTAGGTTGTGTCTGGTGGAGGTTGGGGAGGAAGAAATAAATGACTGACAAGAGGTAATCAGAAGGTAAAGAAAAGGGTATTGTGGTAGAGAATGCCTTGGGTTGGGTGCTTTCTAGTCCATAGTACCCTGGGAAGGTCACCAGGGAGGCTGCTTTTGAATCATCTGGAAAATGCAAAGGAGTCCACTCTGGAGATCAGGGGAAGACTGAACACGAGAAATAGCAAAAGGAAAGGATGTGAGACAGAAAGAAGACCTGAGGTGCCTAGCTGGAGGATGGTGACTGGATGGAGGATGGAGGAAGAGAGACTCAGCGATGCAGCCAGGCCCGGTGGAGGTGGCGTGGTGGGGAACAGGCCGAGGGATCCTTGTGCAACGCCATACCTTGGTGCTGACCCCTTAACTTTCTTCCCCTCCAGACCTGCCTCTCCCCAAGCCCTGAGTGGTCCTTTATTTAATTCCTTAGTGACATTTTGGGCTCTTGTCTGCTACTTCAGTCCCAGACCCAAAGACTTGATGTGGGAAGAGCTCAGTGTTGAAGAAAGAGCATGGCTTGGGGCTCAGAAAGTTCTGTGTGTATGTGCACGTTTGTGTGCATGTGTATAAGTGAATAGTTGCTCATCCTCCCCTCCTCTCTAATCCTTCCTCCTTCTTCTCCTCCTCTTACTCGTCTTTCTCCTTACCTCATCCTTCACTGAAAAGTGTTATGCTAGCATTAGAAATAGCCCTTTTCGGATATTATCACTTCAGAATTTCCTAGCTGATAATGGGATTCTAGGGCAAATAACTGGAATATGGTGGCTTGAGTCTCAACGCGACAAGAAACTTTGTCCCTCTACTGGAGTCATGTTCATTTACAGCTGTACTGGAAAGCTCAAGCCCTTGCAGTATTGACCATAAAAATGAATTCTGGCTGGGCTCGGTGGCTCAGCCTGTAATCCCAGCACTTTGGAAGGCAGAGGCACGTGGATTGCCTGAGCCCCCGGGTTTGAGACCAGCCCGGGCAACTTGGTGAGACTTTGTCTCTACAACAAAATAAAAAATAGCTGGGCGTGGTAACGCACATCTGTAGTTTTGGCTACTTGGAAGGCTGAGGCGGAAGGATCACTGGAGCCCAGGAGGTCGATGCTGGGGTGGCCATGAGCATGCATGCCACTTCACTCCAGCCTGGGCGAAGGAGTGAGACTCCAACTCAAAAAAAAAAAATGGATTCCACATGACAACACCTTTATCCACCTTGTCTAGGACCCTCTGATTTTGTTAATGACCTGATGGCTCAAAAGTGCACCAGGAGTAGTCCTCAAATAGCAAGTCTCCCTTTTCTTTACAGCAGATGCTTTCTGTACAAAATATACAGTGTATAGCAGTATGTATTCATATACTGTGTACACAGTACACAGAACTGTGGCAGTCCCAGGTGCTGGTCTACCCTGGCTTTGGATGGTTAAGCCATCAGAGCCCATAATTAACCGATATTGTTTCTGGAAAGAGTACAGGAATCAACAAAAATGGCTGTTATTTAGTGCGCATGAGCTGTCACCAGGCCCTGCACTAAGGGCTTTATGAATGGTGTTTTGTTTAATCCCCACAACAACCCTGGGAGGTATTATCTCCTTTACACATGAAGAGACTAAAGGTCAAACATTAGTAGGTAGAGATGGTGATATGTCCTGTTCTAGCCAATAATGTCTACTGACTCCACCATTCAGGCACACTTTAGCAGATTAGCCAGTCAAGTGACCACAGAAGGACTGGGCAGAGAGGAGCTATGCTGGAGAAAAAGTACTTCCTTATATGAGTGTGAGTCGGGAGCTCTTGAGATGATGCCAACAGACGTGGCACAAATGCTGACTGACAGGCTAGTCCACGTATGTTGTCTGATCTTCCTTTTGTACGGTAGTCTGGGTTTGCACCCTTTAGACTGGGGCATTGCCTCAAGTGCACAGTGCCCACCACTGAGGTCAGCAGCCATATTGTACCAATGGGAAGCTCTCATGGTCTTATGGTGAAGTAAATTTCCTGTGCCCTCACACTTGGAACGTCACAATATGTTCCAGTCGAATGATGTTTAAGTCGTCGTCCAGCCTTAAATGTCTCACTCTGACAGACACGAAATGGTGCTTCAGCACTGGTTTCCATTAAGCTTTAGAATCACACATTTCTTAGGATTTTTTCTAAGATTGTCTGAATTGATGAGGCCTGTAACTCACTTTAACTCTCTGGGTGTCTAACACTCTTGAGTCTTCTCAGTGTCACCGTTGAGGTCCATGCTACCTCCTTCTAGTGCTGGTTTTCCTTTCCATTTTCCCAGGATCCCAGTGCGTTCTGTCTCCTGCTGCAATTCAGCAGAAAGACCGAGAACTCATGAAGCAGATGGGTGGGGTCCTTTACTGACTGGCTTTCCTCTTGAATCAGAATGGAGATTTATGGCCATACTGCTGTCCCAGGAGCTAAGAGCTTCCGGGCAGTCAGGGCTTGTGTCAGCTGCCCTCCAGGCTATGGGAAATGTGATACTGGCCTTTCCTTTTTACAGATTTTTTTCTTTAACAGAGAAAATAGAGATATAAAATTTTTCCCGTAATCTCTAAAATAATAGACCAAACCACAATCATTCCTATTCTATTTGTTCAACTTTTAAATTTCACCAACATACACGGCAGTTGCAGTAATTTTTTTAAAATGGGGAGAAGCTTAAAAATAAGAACAAGAGCCTCCAGCACCCCAGATGAGTTCCAAGCCTGTTCACCACACAGCTCTATGTAGCAACTGCATTTCGTGTTCCTACTCCTAAGTGTTGAGAGAATAGTATTACTTTTAATATGATGATGATTCCTAAATAATTTTCCAGAGTTAATTCACAGAAATAAGAAATTGTGGCCATAATTGAAAGCCAAGGTTTCATCTTCTCAGCTGGAAAGCAGAGAGAAGAAAAGATGTAACAGTGAACACATTTTCCCTGAGTGTGTATTTGAGTTGGGTGACTCTGATTTCAAGACAGAGAAAGCCTTCACCTGCTGCTTTCATGGTTCATTTTTAGAAATAAACAGAATTGTTTTCCCAAAAAGTCCTTGGGAAACTCCCCCAGTAACAGCAAGAGGAACATGGAGTGAGAAATGGCAAATTCAACAGTTTTACTTTGGGAGCTGCCACCCATGGGCGCACAGAAGGACTGGTCATGGCATTGGGTGCAGGCTTCACCTTCCCTTACCATGGGCACAGCAGGGAGGGCTTCAATCCTTAGGCCAGGGTGTTGGGAAAGCTCACAAAATGCTAAGTGTAAGTCCCTTATGATGTCTCCCTTTGTACTTACTGCTGTCCTATATAAACGCAGTTCTAATTTTTATCAACTGCACTAAAATCCCACCAGTAGAAAGAGAAGGTGGTGAAGAGTCAGGAGCAGTCAATTAGAAGCCATGGTGTAGATGTATCACCACCAGTAGCCCACACAGAGTGCAGATCCAGATACACACAACTAAATATGGCTAGAGTTTTGTCTCTGAGGTCCTCTTGCAGGCATCTCTGCATTTGCTGAGTGGTTTCTGTTCTTGAAACTCTGAGCAGGAAACTGACTATTGGCCCATCCCTATTTTTCAGATAGGAGACAACTAGCATCTTTATCTACTATGTACAGTCTCTAAAAATGGGTTTTTTTGAAGATGATATACTATATCAAAATCAATTTTAGAAAATAAAAAATATAACAACCAAGACAAACAAAAATCCATTACACAAGATATATATATATGTCTAAGTCTGCATTGCATCTGAGTCTGCATCTATATCTATATTTATATCTAGTGAATAGTAGACTTGTCCAAAACTGAACAACAGACTTGTCCAAAACTGACCAGCTAGATGGTCTTGGTATGATAAAGACATGTTTCTTCTGTCAACAAGAAAAAAGAAAGGCAGTTAGAAATTCTTGGAAAAACAAAAATTTGGAAAGGAAGTCCCAATTTGATATGGTATAATTTAATTACAGAATTCTGAGTAATTGATGGTATATAAGAAAAAAGAATACAGTGGAACTTGATGCTTATTACTGGTAAACTGATAAAGGATTATATCACCTTTAAGTGGATCTGCACTGGATGAAAAGATTTTCCTAATTGTATATAATTAAGTAAATAAGCCTGGCTCGGAGGCTCAGCCTGTAATCCCGCGCTTTGGGAGGCTGAGGTGAGTGGATTGCCTGAGCCCACGGGTTCGAGATCCGCCTGGGCAACTTGGCGAGACCTCATCTCCACAATAAATCAAAAAATTAGCCAGGTGTGGTAGCGCATGCCTGTAGTTCCAGCTACTTGGAAGGCTGAGTGGAAGGATCGCGGGAGCCCAGCAGGTTGATGCTGCGGTAGCTGGGAGCATGCCACTGCACTCCAGTCTGGGCAACAGAGTGAGACTCCAACTCAAAAATAATAATAATAAATAAAATAAAATAAAGTAAATAAAAATATTTGATTAGTTTCCACTTTTGTGATTGAGCTATATTAATTACAAAAGCTGTATTAGCATGGAAGATAAATTATATTTACTGACCAAAATGCAAACACTCTGATACTGTAGAATAATGCTCCAGGTGGTAAAATGTATAGGAGAATGGGCTCAAGGTAGAATGGTGGATAAGAGCATACATTTTCTCCTCTTTCATAACAGACTGTTGAATGGTCCTCTTTAATTTTAGGTAGAGAAATGGGGTTTTAGGAATATAATTGAATGCTTATGGTAACAAATGAAAAATATATACATGAAGGGGACAAGGGGAGAAAGAGATGATCTCAGAATTGTTTTCCATTATAGCTGGAAATCAAAATACATTTGGCCCTTGGACACCATGGTTTGAACTCACAGGTGCACTTATCTGATCTTTTTTCAACTAAACACAGATTAGAAATACAGTACTCTCAGGAGGCAAGACTCGCATATATGGAGGGCCAACTTTTCACACAGGCAGTTTCTGCAGGGCAGGCTGCAGAACTTGAGCATGTCTGGATTGTGGTGTATGCAGGGGTCCTCAACCAATTCCCCAAGTACACCGAGGGGCAACTATAAATTGCTTATGACTCGTGGAGACACATGGGGGAAGGCAAGTTCGTACTTTTCACTCTACCTCCTTGTTTAATTTCTGGGTCGTTAAAAAAAAATCCATGTGCATATTTTGAAAAAAAGAAAAGAAAAACAAAGGTGAACAGATGCTTTACAAAACACTGTGATAAGCAGTGACACTGGCAAAACTTTGTTAAACTTCCCTGTGAGAAGACACAGTGTCTCCAATGCAAAAGAAACAAAAAGAAAGCAAAAAAGCAAAACCTACCCGCAGGTTGTCTCCTGAACACAGTGGTATGAGTGTGGCCTAAGTAGACAGTTCTGAGACTAACAGGGCCAGTGTATTCACGCAGGGCAGTCTCAAGGCAAAAGCATTAAGGGGACAAGGGATGACATTTGGCAATGACAAAAGTAACTATCTATCGTGAAGTCACTGTGGCCATGATCTTTACAGATGTAAAAACAGCACTGGAATTGGTAAGGCAAACACTGTTAGGAAACAGAGAATTAAAGAAGAAGATAGGGAATATTAGTGCACAGAACATTCAAATTACAAATGACTTAATTTAATGTACAAAAATTAAACATACACTGAAGTCTGCATCTGCAGAGGAAGTTTGGCAGCAGGGCTCTGAGGGAGACAGGGGTGTAGACAGTTTATCCTAATCACAGCTTTTAGACACTTCCTTGTCAAAGGAAATGTTTAGTTCTGTGACATTTTCTCATGGTAGAATCCCATAAAATTGAAAACTTTGAGATACAGGTATTATCAGAAGTTGCTGTCATGATCTTTGGGATGTGAGCTATAAATTTTGTTCTTATCTTGAAGTCACTGAGAACTAAGACTGCAATTTTCCCGACTCAGGAGAACAGAGTGACCTAGCCACAAAAAGGTTTCTATGGACTTTGGTCCTCCTCTGTTTGACCCAAAAACCCTTCCTGCCTCTGCAGATTCTTGTCTATACAAGAAGGCTTAGTGGAGTGATGCTCCTCCTCTAATGGAAACTAAGGTTGCAGCACAAGCTCTTGTGGGGCCTGTGCACATGTCCTGGGATGGAGGGTGAAGAGGTCAGTAGAAACTGAGGAGGATGTGCTTGGAGCATAGGAGGAGCTTTTCTAGCTTTCGAGACTTGAAGCAGGTTACATCTGAGTCAGAAGAGCAGTTTTACAAAGCTTCCTAATGTCTACCTTTTAATCAAATAGTCTTGTGATCTCATTGCAATCTAGAGATGATGGATACTTTTTAGTACTTTGGATACTAACACAGAACATGTTAGTGTGCTGTTTTATCAAAAACCTGTGAGGAGTTTGCTGATGGATACACAGAATGAACATAGGTGGCAGCAGGTCCTGATCCCCTTCCCCCTGCCACATTTCATCATGTGCCAATCTGAAGCCTTTGTGAAGTCAATACAGACACGTGAACTTCCCCCATCTCTTGCTGCCATGATGAGGAGCTCCATCCAGATGTACTTAGTCCCAGAGGGAAGATAAGGTTCTAACATGTGGGCTAAACAAGGCAGACCAGTGGTGGACTCTCACCTGTTGGGATGTCTTAATCCAGAAAGATCTCAAAGAGCTGGAATCCCCAGCAGAAGAAATTTTCCTCCTAGGTTTTTTAATGCCACTACTTGGCAGTGATTTTTTTAAATTCAAACATCAGGTGATCTCAAGAAGTGAAGTGAGGGGGTCCAAGTGATTAAAATGGGCTCATCACTGTACTTTCCCTTAAAAAATGCTATCAGGTTTTATAGGTAAGGAAGATGAGACATTTTTATAAGAGTATTACCCCTCAAAGACCACATAATTATCTCTTAAAATTCATTGATAAAGTTGAGTGGATACAATTTCAGACCCCCAGATGGTCTTCTAAGTTGTCTCATGTCCAGGACGGTAGACATGCTAATCCAGCACATCACTGTAAGTTGTAGGGCCGCATTTTCTGGAAAGCATGGCGGATGACCTGAGCTGTGGGTGGAGAAGGCAGCTTCCTGACCTTGCCCTTGGGCTTTGAATTGGGAATCTGCGATTTATTTAGAATGGTCTCCAGGGGAGCTTAGGCTACCCAAAGTTTGAGAACCACTGCTTAGGGCAGATCTGTTTTTCTATTTTCATTTTAAGTCATACAAAGTAGGAATTTAAAAATTTATTTTTGGTAAAACTAGAACATTGTATTAAAATTAATATGAGCTTTGTTGTGCTGGAGAAATACTCTCTCCAAAGTCCCTCTTCAAAATTGATCTTTAAAAGACCTGCTGACTCAAATGCGCACAAATCCTTCCTGGATCCAGCTGCTGCCTGTCAGAACTGCTGACCTCACGGTCATGAATTCAAATGCTTCCTGAAAGTCAAAATGCTTTTTCAGAAGTTTCTGGTGGAAAAGAACTAAGCCTGTCACTTGGATTTAAAAAACTGAGATAAGGCAAAATGGTCGAGATTAATTTCCCATCACAAGAGCCACAAGAGTAAGGGCGAGAACAGAATAGAAATTTTTGCACCTTCTGTCAACTACTTTTTGGGTGAGGGTACCGTGAAATAGTCCTTTCCTTCCTAGCCAATACCACAGAATGCTGTTGCAGCCATCTTATGGGATGCTTCCTGCTGTGTCAGGGGTTAGGTAACATTAACTTCTTATAGAGATATAAGGAGTATAACCTTCAACAATCTGGGAATTGTTAAATTAGAGATGAGATTTTTTTTGAATTGTTGTTTGGGAGCCTGTTTTTCCTTCCTTTGTTACAATTCACTCTCTGTTAGCAATACCACAGGCACCTTTGGTGGCTCTGGTGGCACTGTGAAGAGTCACTGTGCTCAAAGATGACAGTTCTGTACCCTCGCCTGACAATTTTGAGATTCTCGCTTCTAAAATAGGATGGAACCTGAAAGATGGAATGATTCTAGCAGACTAAGTACTTGACTTTAACTAGAGGCATTGGAAGGCCCTTGAGTTTTCTTC
Source organism: Tarsius wallacei (assembly GCA_963574415.1). NCBI lineage: Eukaryota > Metazoa > Chordata > Mammalia > Primates > Tarsiidae > Tarsius > Tarsius wallacei. Next base: position 10,307 of record CAUYQG010099318.1, read on the forward strand.
TCGTTCGTATTGAATTTTGTTGTCTTTACTGAGGGAATTTTCTTTTCCTTCCATTCTCTGGTGCTCTAGTGGGCAGAGTTCGAGTCATTATAATTCCTGGTTCATGGCAAAACACCCACTGTCCATGCATGGCCCCCTTTCCTTCTACTTCTATTTTAACTGAAAACCTGTGAACATATTGCCTAATCCGAACATCAGAGTATGATTTCTTCCTTATGCCTGTCTCTGTGCTTCTTTAGTTTATTCTTCCGCCACCAGAGTAACCACCATCCTGAACTTCCTTCTTCAATCTTCTGCTTCCCCCTCTTTATATACAAGTGTGCTTAAGCGATACATTGTTTCATTTTGCCTGGCTTTGAACTTTATGAGGCGATACTTCCCTGGCTTATATAGTCTCTTGAGACTTGCTTCTTCACATAACCTTGTATTACTAAGATTTGTCCATGCTGTCATTGCTGTGGAATATTTTGATTTGTGAATGTTGCAATTTATCTGTTGATAAAAGATGCCAAACTTTGTAAAATATTTAAGATGGTTTATTCTGAGCCACCTTAGCCTGTGACACCATCCCCAGGAGGTCCTGAGAATGTGCGCCCAGTTTGGTTGGATTATAGCTTGGGTATGCATATTTTAGGAAGAAGTTGCAAGGAACTATAAATCAATACATGTGGATTTATATTGGTTCAGTCCAGGAAGGCAGGGTATCTCTAAGTGGGGACTGCAGGCTGAAGGTGGATTCAAACATTTCCTGATGGGCAAATTAGTAGCAAGAAATATTTAAGAAGTTTTGAATGCAGTCAGGGAAATGGGCAGCTTGAGGAATGATGAGGGAGTCAAGTTTCTTGATATGTAGATGAAGCCTCATAGGCAGCAGACCTTAGAGAGATCAGGTAAGTGTCTTAAAAGGTACTGAAGTCACTGTGTTCCCTGGCTCATACCTGTAATCCCAGCACTGTGGGAGGCAGAGGCAAGAGGATTGTCTGAGTGCAGACTGGAGACCAGACTGGCCAACATAGCAAGACCCCGTCTCTACAATAAACCAAAAATTAACTGGGTATGGTGGTGCTCGCCTGTAGTTCCAACTACTTGGAAGGCTGAAGCAGAAGGATCACCTGAACCCAGCAGGACAAGGCTGCAGTAGCCATGAGCGTGCCTCTGCATTCCAGGCTAGGCAACAGAATGAGACTCCGACTTAAAAAAAAAAAAGATGCCAGAGTCCCAAAAGACAGGTTGACAGGGCCATAAAATACTTCAATTTTCCTTCTTTGTCTCTTATGTGACCTTATACCAAAGCCAGGCTGGAAAGTAAGCCACATTAAATAGTTAATAACAGCCATCTCTCCCGTGCCCTTCGGAATTTGGCAAGGTGAAGAAAAAGCTCAGAGTATAGTCCTCATATCCCTAAATTGTGTTATAATTTTCACCACGATTTATCCTCACTCATGTTACTGAGCACACAGGGGGTTTCTGGTTTTGTGTCTATGGCCAGAGCTGTGTATGCATGTTTGTCTCCTGGTATGCATGAGCCAAGCTTCCTTGTGGGTATCCCTAAAGGTAGAATAGCAGCCACCACTGTGGTGCTGCATGTGAAATTGTTCAACTTTGCAGGATAATGTGAAAGTGCTTTCCAGGTGGTTGTATCAATGTACGCTCCTGCCAGAAGTGCAGAAAGATCCTATTAACCTACATCTTCACCAACTCTCCATACTGTCAAACATAAATTTCTGCCAATTTTGTGTGTTTAAATCTACTGATACAGTTTTTAAAGTGTTTTAATCTATCACTTAGAAAAGAGGTAGAAATAAGAATTGGTTTCTGTCACACATCAGGCTGGAAAGCAGAGGATCGTGCCTCCATAATGCAATGGCACCCATGTTTACCCTGGTGATCTCACTGCAGAGTAGTTGACATCCTTTTCCCATTACTCACTAGAAATATTTAAAACTTTCCCTGCATGATGGAGTCACTTGGGAAAATTTTGAAAACACTAGTGTCTGTATCTTACCTCCAGCGACTGCTTTATCTGTCTGGGGCCCAGTCTTGAACACAGGGTTTTTTAAAAAGCCTCTCTGGTGGTCCTGATGTACAGTAAAGGTGGGAATCACCTTAAATGATGGAAATCCTGAAAGCAAGTGCAACTGGGAAACCCAGTGATGTCAGTTATTCTTGCTCTCATTTCTAAAATATAAAGTTTGTCTTGTTTTGGAGAAGTCTCTTGCCTCCAATTTCAAACTTGGCAGTTTTGAGAGTTTTTTGTATTGGTGTGTTTGTTGTTAGGAAAGTAAACCATAGGAATTCAATAACAGTGAGTATGAGGTAGCCATTGTGCTTGGCACTTATTTTATGCCTGCAACTGTGGATTTCAAGCTTTAGTGTTCATAAGAAACGCCTGGGAAGTGTTTTTATTTTGGTTTTTATTTTACAATGCAGACTTTGATTCAAAAGGTCTGGGTGTGAGCCCAGGAATCTGCATTCTAACAAGGTAATTATGATGCAAGTAGTTAAAGTATCTATTACTTAGAAAAAAGGGAGGAAATAAGAATTGGTTTCCTCTTTTTTGAGGAAAAACTGCCTTGTAATAATCCTATGAAGCAGATAGGATTCTCATTTGCAGATGTGGGGATGTGAAGCTCAGAGAGATTGTGAAATCTGCATCAGGTCACACAGCCCCTGGGGGCCAGCCTCTGTTGTGTGGTTCTCATCCCCACTTGTCTGGGCCTTCGGAGATGCTCCTGGACTTGGGGGAGTCTGCTGGGGTTTGGAACATGTGTTGTCCTCTCTACAAGTACATTCATTCCTAATCTGAGATGACTCTCTCCCCACCAATAACAACCCGTATCTCCTGCCCCAGTCCCCTCTTTCCATGGACTTCTGGGTGGGCTGCCCTCTGAGCATGGTTGGAGCTGCTGCTTTGTCAAGCTGTCTCCTTCCATAGCACCATGACCCAAAGCAAGGACTTTCTTTTTCTTTTTTTTTTTTTGAGTCGGAGTCTCACTCAGTCGCCCAGACTGGAGTGCAGTAGCCGCTCCCGGCCACCGCAGCCTCAACCTGCTGGGCTCTGGCCATCCTTCTGCCTCAGCCTTCCAAGTCGCTGGAACTACAGGCGTGCACTACCAAGCCTGGCTAATTTTTTGATTTATTTAGAGATGAGGTCTCACCAAGTTGCCCAGGCGGGTCTCAAACCCGCGGGCTCAGGCAATCCACTCACCTCAGCCTCCCAAGGTGCGGGATTACAGGCTGAGCTACCGAGCCCAGCAGATTTTCTTTCGAATGTGTGTGCGTGAGTTCCATTTGCTTCTGGGGTTTGATTACTGGGGACAATTTGGGTTGCCAGGGCCAGAACACCTGTCCAAGCAAGCCAAGGGCGCTTACAGGGTTGTGGAATAGCAAGCAGGACAGTTTCTCGGGACTGCCCCACTCTGGGACCCTGCACTGCATCCCTCTCTGCTAACTGTGTCCTCTTCCAACTGCTTTCTTCTGCTGAGCGGCAATGTGGCTGTTGGCAGGAGCACTGCCTGGTCCTTCACAGCCTCACGCCTGGAGAGTGAGCATGTCACCTGTCCCAGCTCTGCCGTGTATGAGCCCTGGGAGCCTCTGGCTCGGTGATGGTTACACGCCTGACCCAGGATCAGTTAACCACAAACAGAAGGAAGGCCACTATGATCACCAGCCTTGCTATGGGATTGGAGACAGCATTTGACAGAATCTGTCTTCCTTTCATGATACAAACTCACAACCAACTGGGCATCGAAGGAACATTTCTCAAAATACTAAGAGCCATCTGTGACTAACTCATGGCCAACATCAGACTAAACCGCAGAAACTGGAAATATTTCCCTGAAGAACCGGAACAAGACACACCTACTATTCAACATAGTCCTGGAAATCCCAGCCAGAGCAATCAGGCAGGAGAAAGAAATAAAAGGCATCCAGACAGGGAAAGAGGGAGTTAAGCTCTATCTTTCTTCACGGATGATATGATTCTATAGCTAGAAAAGCTTGAGGATTCCACCAAAAGACTCCTGGACCTGACAAGCGACTTCAGCAAAGTTTCAGAATACAAAGTCCATGTTCAAAACCAGAAGAGTTTCCATCCATCATCAATGTTTAAGCTGGCAAAGGAGAAGGGCAGTTTCCCTGTGAAAAGGGAAGCGTGTCCCTGATAAGGGCCTCAGGAATGGCTGAGCACTTGGAGAGTTGCTGTCGTCCTCAGTGGCTGGCTGACTTTGGAGGAGCATGATGACTTTATGTATTTGACTCTTGTGCATTTAAAGTGTTGAACTTATGTGGAAGTAACTTTCTTGGGTGTACCCATCCACATCGGCAACTAAAGGCAAACTGAAAATACTTACTTGCCTGTCATGGCTCAGTACTCTTGATTTTGAAGTGGATTAACTTTATTCTGAGAAAACTGTAAACATAAAATTTCTTATTAAAAACTGAGCTTGTGAATTTTTGTCCTTATTTTCCCCTAAAACAATGACTTCAGTTGACAATGTCTTCGAAGCAAACTTAAGACCTATTTCTAAATTCATGTACAAGTGGACAAAAGTATTTCTATGCACTTTTAAAAATGTATATTCAGTACATGTTTCTTCCCCCCAAATGAGGACTTTATCACAGAATCCAGGCCTGTGGCCTGTGTATTTTAAATCATATTCATATTGTACTACATCGGCAGCTGTCTGTTATACAGCTGTGCATGTTTACACAAAACACAGTCTACTTTGAAGTTTAATTCCATTTGTGAGCAGATGGTAGCTTGTCAAGGAAACATTGTGATGATATTCCTGTCCATATTTTGCCCTGAGAACTTCCTAGTCACTCTCTGTAATGACATGTCCTTCTCACATCACCTGATAGCAGCAATATGTGTGTGTGGGCATCGTGACTATATCCTTTCTATGTGAAAAGAGTCCTCTTAAGAATGTTTACTAGTTGGGCTCGGTGGCTCAGCCTGTAATCCCGTGCCTTGGGAGGCTGAGGTGAGTGGATTGCCTGCACCCGCGGGTTCAAGACCTGCCTGGGCAACTTGGCGAGACCGCATCTCTACAATAAATAAATAAATAAATAAATTAGCCGGGCGTGGTAGCGTGCACCTGTAGTTCCAGCTACCTGGAAGACTGAGGCGGAAGGATCGCTGGAGCCCAGCAGGTCAAGGCCGTGGCCGGGAGCGGCCACTGCACTCTAGTCTGGGTGACAGAGTGAGACTCCAACTCAAAAAAAAAAAAGAAAAAAAAAGAAAAAAATGTTTACTTCTGGAAACTTCTGTAGATATGATCCTGTCTACTCACTGTGATGTCAGGGAATATTCTAGTTTGTGTCTGTAGCTGCTACTAGAAGGGTGTTCTCAGGACACTCTTGCTCTTCCCCTCTGGGCCTCCATCTGCATGTGTGGACTCCAACAGAGACTCTGGACCTGTTGGCTCCATGCAAAGTGCACCTGTCTGGTGATGCCATCACGACACACACTACTGAGATGCTTCAAAGGGAATTTAACTTTCCTACTGACTTTCTCTCCCTTCAGAGCTCTCACTATAACCAGTTATCAAACCAGCAGACTTGACCTGCAGTGAATTTTTCCTGGATGACCTCCAAAAAATCTTCATTTCAGGGCCTTCTGAAGGTCATTTTGTGATTCTTCTTACTGCTTACAGGTGGCACAATGTCAACAGCTCAAAAGACAGACCTGCTACCATGTTCTCTCCTCCAAGTTCTCAGGATGTTCAGAAAGTTGAAATTTCACTCTAGGATTTCCATCTGGTTTGGCAGTCAGTGCTGGATTAGTTCCACACACTCTTTCCCAGTCTCTTGAAGGATGTGCCAGCCTTCACATTGAGTTCTACTTAAGGATTACACCATCCCTGCATGCCATGAGGCAAGACTGCATTGTATGAGTGGCTGCCATGAAACTCATCCTGGTGAAATGTTTGCTTACCCTGCTGTGTTATACAGGTTACCATATTGTGAGTTCATGACTTTTTTTTTTTTTTTTGCTTTTCATTTTCCATGGAAGTATTCTCAGAGCATAGGCTTGGCTTGCAGGAGGCGTGGCTGTAATCAACACAGTTCCCCAGATGTCCTGAGGCTTCAGCAATGATTTTAAAAACTTATGCTAGAATACTAATCTTCAGAAGATTTTCTTTAAGTTGATGCAGTGAAAAAGCTGCCAATTGAGCCTACATTTTGAGGTGATTTTCTTTTAGTGGGAATAAATGCTGATCTATACTCTCCAGTGCTGAATATTTTAAGAAAGCTGGTTAGAGTTAGGAGTGCCTTCTTTGGTCATGAAAAGATGATGACAAAACTCTAACGTCACATGGTTTTTTACTTCCATTGACTCATGTGTTCTTTATAACAGCCTCTGTGAAGTAGGTATAAAAGGTAGTTTTGTTTTTAGTCTACTGTCATTTAAGATTATCATAAAACCTGAGAAAGGAAAACGTAATTATCTAGTCTAATTCTCTCATCTTGCAGATGAAGAAATTGAATTTCAGAGAGATTAAGTCACTCACATATGGATCTGTAGCTAGTTAATGACACCCCCCCCCCATTTTTCCCAATCCAATGATAGTTGTGTGGTTAAAGGCACAATATTGTTTGAGACCTGACTTGTAATTTGACTATGTGATATTGTGCCACTTATTTAACATTTCTGGACCTCAGTTTCTTTATCTGTACAATGAAGTATTGTGAATATTACATTAGACTGTATCTAAAAAACGCTATTAACCCAGTGCCTACCATCAAATAAGTAGTCCATTTATGTTAGCAAGTTCACAACTGCATTTATTTTCAATACTCTTTTCCTAGGGTTTTGAAAACCAGAGCAGGAGGCAGTTTCTCAGTTTTTACAATGCCTTTGTTTGAAGACCCTGTATGTATATATCTGCTCTGTAATTTGGAGTTCTCCTAGTACAATTTAGAAGGGTTCAATGTGGAAGAAAGGTAGGGATGTGGTTTGGGAAAGAGTCTGGTGGTATCTTGTCATATATTAGTTCCCTTAAATGTTAGGTCATTTTTTTCCTTCCTTGTGCACTCTCATTAACTGTGAGTTACCTGACACTTAAAATAGGTGCCATGTTGTGTTTTAACCTGGGTACTATTTTGAACATGTGCTTCAGAGTGGTCTGTGTTTCATGAGAGCATGCATTATCTCTCATTATGAACTGAATGCATGTGGCCCCTCAGATTCATATGTTGAGTGCTAGCCCCCAATGTGATGGTATTTAGCGACTGGGTCTTTAGAAGGTAATAAAGGTTAGACTAGGTCATGAGTGGGGCCCTCATGATGAGATTCATGGCTTTATAACAAGAGAAAGAGAGAGCTCTCTCTTTCCATTTGGGCACAGAGGAAAGGCCATAGAAAATCTCAGTGGGAAGGTGGCCATCTGCAAACCAGGAAGAGAGGCCTCACTAGAAACTAACCCCTGCCTGATCTTGATCTTGGACTTTTCAGCCTCCAGAACTTTGAGAAAATACATATCTGTTGTTCAAGCCACTCAATCTTTGATATTTTATTATGTCGGCAGGAAAAGACTGAGACCCCTCTGCTGGAAGGTGTGTTGTTCAGACATCTGCTTCCTTGTTTGCCTACATTATGCTCTCCCAGTGAGTCTCTGTGATGGAAGAGGCAAGACTGTTGAGATGCACCAAGGATCTTCTCTTCCCTCTCTACCAAGGTCCTGTGCCACGAGGGGACACTGGGCAGTGACTCAAGCAGGAGCAGTCATCAAACCCCTTACTATTAGGTCTTTGTTGATTTAAAATATCTTATATGAATCAAGTGTTGGGAGAGTGCTAATGTCCATAGGTTTGTATAGAATGTGAAAGATTTGTAATACAGTTAATTTATAGGTATATAAAGAATTTCCCTGTAAGTATTCATTTATTTACTCTTCATTTCCATAATTGCTTATAATTGTTTTTATATTCTTTATTGTCCCCTGTGCCATCCCCCACTTTTTTTTCTTTTTTACCATGATCCATATGCTTTTATGTAACCTGAGCTATAAAAGGATAGAATACTGGAGATATTTCTCACTTTCATCTTGTCCGCTATATGTCATTTTCTTATGAAGAGTACTTAGTCTATCATATACAAATCTCTGTACAGACCCTAACATCTTTTTAACTATTTATTAATCTTATCTTGTTTCTTTGGCTTCTGAATCACTTAGCTGAAGTTGAAATCAAATGAGGTAAGAACCAGTTTTTGTTCAAATAGATTGGGTGCATCTAAACCAGGATTATAGCCAAGAAAGATCTTACATCAAGTGCCTACAAAATTAGAAGCATTGCCAAGGAATCATTAATAAAGCGTTTTGTTTACTGAAGTCTTATCCTCAAATAAATTTTATGCACTGGTGATAGAAGCTTTTTTTGGTATCAGTAGAACTTCTGGGAAGTGTAGCATTGTTTTATTTTGCTTTTAATTTTTTTAGCATGCATTCTCTCCTTCCTTTCTTCTTTCCAGAGATTTTAGGACTATCCATGGGTGTTCAGGCATGTGGCTGGGTAGAAGGGAGGTAGACAGGAATGTATGTACCTGTTGTCATGTAGAAGTTATTTTCAAGGCTCTGTAGGGGCAACTGGCAGTCATACAGACTGTACACATTCTGCGAGACTGTTGAACCAGATGTCTCTTCCTTGGAAGGCTGGTAGGAGCGGTGTGACTTGCTCTGGCCAATGAAATGTGAGCAAAGTGCTGGACGCCGTAAGAGTCAGTGCTCAGTCCATTGTGTTCCAATCCCACTGCCGTAGTGATTGGGAAAGTCAGTGTTGTGATAAAGCCTGTTTCTGGGTCCTTAACTGACTGTGATAAGACAACTTTTAGCTGACCTGTTTTAGACATATATCTTACTTGTTGAGATTTTATTGAGATAAGGAACTGTGATTTAGCACACCTAGTATAATCTAGCTATTTTGACTATTATGGAGGGGTCAAAGAAGTATCCTTATACCCAGGGAGCTTGTGATATAATATGACAGAGAAGATGTGTTTGCATAATGAAGGAAGGACCAGCCACATTTAGTACTGAACTGATTCTAGCGTAGGATTGAACCACTGAGTGTAATCCGGAGGCCCTAGTTTCAACTGGGAAAAATAATTTTTCTCCTGAGACTTTCTGTTAAGTTAAAAATCCCAGTTGGGCCTCCAAAATGTTAGATCAGGCCCAATGGTGGGTGTCTGGTTTGCAATTGGTGCTGCGCAAAAGATGGAAAGAATTGCACAGGTTAGATTGGAAAATATAGTTTATTTCGAAAGTTATTGAGAGAGAGAGAGAGAGAGAGAAAGAAAGAGAGAGAGAGAGAGAGAGAGGTGAGGAGATTCACCTCTCCTTCTCCAAAGTAGGGGAGGGAGCTAAAGCTTAGGAAAACATGGCTTGGTCATAGCTCAAAGAACATATGACTAGGCCAGTGCTTAACAAAACAATGGCAAATGGCTGCTTAAGATTGAATGCTTTGAAACCTTACCTTTGATGGGGGCAGGTCATTAAAGTGATTGGGTGGTGGTCTGTTACACATCATCCCATAGGGACAGGTATGCACAGGTACTGACGTCAGTATGTATGGATGACAGGCAGATGGGTGGGTTAGTCACGATTGCTGCCATGTTGATGGAGTCTGTGTCATGAAGGTCATAAAGCTGGGGAGGGGGTTGTAAAGTAGTTATCAGTAGCTACCTCTGAGAAACTGGTTTTGTCCTTGGCTAGTGATTAGAGGGTAAATTAAAGCAAACTGCTCGAAAAACATGACAAAGCTAAGCAATGTGAAAGTGGCTGCTCATTGGGTATTTTGACTTCATCATGTCCTTTCACTTTCAGATCATAATTAATCAAAAAACCTATGCAAGGGATGAAAATTTGTAATTCATTAGCCCCTAAGATGCGTGATACCTTTAATCTGAAATTGAGAGTAAGAAGACCAATTATGAATTATCTCTTTCTTCTTTCTGTCTTATAATCTACATAGAAAATGGGATGAAAATGTTTATAACAATTCAGATTTACTTTAGTTGCATCCATTAAACTGTTCTTGATCTTTTTATGTATGTGGGGACAGCCTGCCTGACACACATACTCATGGCTAATATTGGCTTAATTGGTCATTTATTCATTCCCCAATTGGTAATTCATTCAACAGACATTTACTGAACATCCACTATAAACTAGGCACAGCTCTTGATGCTGCACGTACAGCAAGGACAAGATAGAGCCTCCGACTTCAGGAGCCTTACATGCTAGTGAGAGAGTTGGGTAATAAGCAAATAAACAAAGGTGCTGTGTGACATCAGTGGCAGCACTGAGGACAGAGCAGGGGCATGAGAGATCATGTGGCAAGACACATGGTTTAGATAGGGTGGCCAGGAAAGGCCTCTTGGAGAAGATGACATTTCAACAAGAAAGTAAAGGAAGCAGGGAGAAGAGCCCTGTGGATACCTGTTACCAGAACACGTCAGGTGACAGAAGTAGTGACCACCAACGCCCTGGCATGGGTGTCGCAGGGTGTGGACAATGGTAGAGGCCAGTGAGGCTGGAGAGGGTGAGTGAGAAAGGTGGGATGTGGGAGAGTTGCTGTCTAAGAGATGGTCAGGAGTCATATCGCCAGGGCCTTGTGGCCTGCTCTGTTCTGGTAGGACGCCATCAGGATCTGAATGTGGGAGAGCCATGGCCTTCTTTATGGTTACATGGATGACCCTTGTGTCATCTGTGGAGGGAAGAAAAGGAACAGGGAGCCTGGGGAGGAGGCTCGTGCATGCACCCAAGTAGGAGCTGGTGGGCTCAGAAGTGCTCTGTCGGTGGTGGGTGAGACGTGGTTGGGGTCAGGCTGCATGTAGAAAGCACTGCCATCAGGATTTGCTAGTTGGATGTGGACTTTGATTGGTTGTTGACATTATTTCCTCAGATGAGGGAAATGCTCAAGATGCTGTTACTTGCTCAAGAGAAGGCGACCGTGGCATTGAAGAGCCTGGAGTTCAGGGCAATGGGTGGGACTGGAGAAATAAGGTTGGGCAGTCCATGGATAGGTGGACTTGAGCCATGAGGTTGGATGTGGTCCCTCAGGGAGCAGGCACAGTGGCAGAGGAGATGTTTGAGGATGGCATCTGGAGTCCTCCCAATATTTAGAGGTTGAGGAGCTGAGGAGGGACCAGTGAAGGGCTACAAAGGACCTACCGTGGAAGATGCGAGGACAGACAGATGCAGTGTTCCCCAGCTGCGTGAAAGGCTTGCCCAGAAACGGGGTATGGATGACTGTGAGGATGCCCTGAGAGGTTGGGGCCTGGACAGAGTCATGCCAGGGAGAGCTGTTCAAGTCAGCAGGGTCAGGGTCCACTGATGTCACACTGGGGCATGAGAGGGTGTGACCTGGAAATTCCTTTGAAAGAAGTTGGTGGCTTTCCTCAAGCTGAACCTCCAAAGAGACAGAAATGACTGACTGACTTTTGCTGCAAGACTGGAGAAAAATGTATTTTTCAAGCATGACCTCAACTCATTTTGCAGCAGGACATTCACACCAATGTTCTTGAGTTCAGTGGGCAGTGTTACAGGGCTGTCATTGCAGCTGGGCCACCATGCCTCGGATAAGGAGACAGAACTGGAACATAAGATCTTGTTGGCACAACACAAGAAGCTTTCCAGAGATCATTCGACAAATGTCATCTATTTGGTTGTTAAATCATAGCACACAAAGAAATCTCCCTACTGGAGATTTACCATGTGTATTTTTTATCTTGAGAGGCATTAGTGAATATAAAAAACTTGATCTGAAAAACAAAAATGTTCTCATCAAAGACATAGCTATGGTAAAGTGTGTTTATGTATATAAATGCATTTAATGTCACTGATAAATGTTGTCATTATATTTTGCAGTATGTTGACATTACTGGCCAGAACTATTGCAGCAGTCAGATTCATTCCATTTTTATTAAAAATCTACTGTATTTTTATGAATACAATGTTTTTAAGAAAAATTTTACCAATGATTAACATATGTTGTCTGGAAGCAGAGCCATCTGAATTGAAACTGAAATATGATAATTGCCACTTTTATTATCTATCTGGCTGGGAAACTTTGAAAATGTTACCTCAGCATCCAGCACTGCTTTTATTTGGGTTTCCAAGTTCTCCATTTATTTTATTTTATTCTATTTTTTGAGGGAGAGCAAGACTCATGGTATAATTTTTAAAAATATTTTTATTAACCGGGCTCGGTGGCTCAGCCTGTAATCCCGCGCTTTGGGAGGCTAAGGTGAGTGGATTGCCTGAGCCCGTGGGTTCGAAAACTGCCTGGGCAACTTGGTGAGACCTCATCTCTACAATAAATCAAAAAATCAGCTGGGTGTGGTAGTGCGTGCCTGTAGTTCCAGCTACTTGGAAGGCTGAGGTGGAAGGATCGCTGGAGCCCAGCAGGTCGAGGCTGTGTGGCCGGGAGCAGCCACTGCACTCCAGTCTGGGCGACAGAGTGAGACTCCAACTCAAAAAATATTTATTTTTTTATTTAAAAAGTCAAAAAATTATAGACACAGAGTCTGTCTCTGTCACTCAGACTGGAGTGCAGTGGTGCAATTATAACTTATTGTAGCTTCGAACTCCTGGGCTCAGGCGATCCTCCTGCCTCAGCCTCTCAAGTAGCTGGGACTACAGATGCCACTACCACACCTGGCTAATTTTTTGATTTTTAAAAATTTTTTTATAGAGATGGCCTCTTGCTATATTGCCTAGGCTAGTCTCAAATTCCTAGGCTCAAGCAATCCTCCCATCTTGGCCTCCCAAAGTGCTGGGATTATAGGTGTGAGACACAGTGCCTGGCCAGGATTATACATTTTATTTTTTCTTGCATTATTTATTTTTATCAAATGGCTTGCAGGTCAAATTATGTGCGTCTTCAGGGGCTTTATTCTGGGATTATTGGCTGTAACTACTTCTTGAAACAATTATAGATTGGTCTCCATACTGATGTATGTTTTGGGGCTGATGATGCACAATCTCTCATGTCCTCCTTTTACTGTTGGTTTAATCTGGCAGAGATAGGATACAGCTCACTCATTGTTTGATTAGCCCATTCTTGACTATCCAATAACAATTCTCCCATTTACAATTGATGACAGGTGGGGTGCGGTGTGGTGCAAAGATGTGAATTCTTTGACTGAAATAATTTTTCAGAGCAAGCAGCAAAGTTTCAAAACAAAGTTTACTAGAGAAAGAAGAGAGGAAAGAAAGGGCAGGTAAAAATTTTGTACCAGAAAGGTCTGGCACGGGCAAGTCTCTCTTCCTCTCTTAAAGGAAAGACTGTGTTTTTGCTCTTCACCAAGAAACTAGGTATATTTTCCCAACAATTGATATACTAAAGAGGGTGGGACACAGGTAACCCCACTCTGGAGAGATTAGCATCTTTCTGCTCCAGATGGGAGGCGAGGAGGCAAGGGATGGTCTTTTCCTGACCACATTGTCTTTTTCAGGAGACCTGCCAGATATTTCTGATTCACAAGTTCCTGAGCTACTAGGTGGTCTTATTATCATTTCTATGGCATTGGTTAGTTAAGGGGTAGCATTTGGCCTTCAACAGGGAACCAGAAAGATTCTTAGAGATTATTATGCTGAACCATGAATTGAAAGGTTGGGTTGTCCTATTCTTGCAGCTGATGGAGTTTTCTTTTGATTTGTCAAGGGGGTGGGGCAGGCTGCAGCTTGGCCTGCAGTAAAATGTAATTTTAATTTTTTATTTTTATTAAAATGTAATTTTAAAAATGTCTGAACACTTCCTAAAACCTGCCTACAGGAAATTTATGTATGTCTAAATTGTGCTAGCTACCCTGCCTCACAATGACTTTTTCTATTGCCATATTCTTGTCCTTAAAACAACAAGCCCTCAGAAGTCTTTGGGGTTATCAGGATGCTTCTTTATTTTTAAACCTTTGACAGACTCTCTTCACAAGGAAGGTTTTCAAATTGTCCACTTTGGAAGCACTAGAGAGCGGAAGGCATTTGTTCTGAGAGTCCCCGTGGTTAGCTCGCATCTGTGCCTGTTGGGTGATGTGTTAACTGTTTACTCTGTGGACTGAGGTTGGCATCTACTATGCATGTTTGGGAAGATGTCTTCTTTTTGCACAGGGAGGTGTAAATCCCTCCACAAAATGCAAAGTTCTTTTTTTTTAGTTGGAGTCTCACTCTGTCGCCCAGGCTGGAGTGCAGTGGCACACACGCTCACACCCACCCCAGCGTTGCCCTGCTGGGCTTCGGTGATCCTTCCACCTCAGCCTTCCAAGTAGCTGGAACTACAGGCACGCACTACCATGCCCAGCTAATTTTTTTGTTGTTGTTTATTGTAGAGATGAGATCTTGCCAAGTTGCCCAGGCTGGTCTCAAACCCGCGGGTTCAGGCAATCCACTTGTCTCGGCCTCCCAAAGGGCTGGGATTAGAGGCTGAGTCACCGAGCCTGGCCTCTTTTTTTAAAGTTTTTTATTTTATTATCTTTTGAGTTGGGGTCTCTGTTGCACAGACTGGAGTGCAGTGGCACAAAAGTGGCTAATGAAGCCTCAACCTCCTGAGCTCAGGAGATCCTTCTGCTTCAACTAGCTAGGATTGTAGGCAGTAGCTAGGATTAAAGGTGTGCACCACCACACCTGGCTATTTTTTTTTTTGTGTAGAGATGAGGTCTTGGTATGTTGCTCAGGCTGGTCTTGAATGCCCAGGCTCAAGCATCCCAAAGTGCTGGGATTATAGGCATGAGCTACCACGCCTGGCCTGAAGTACTTTTAATCTGGGGGAAGGCATGTGGTTGGCAGGGAGGAAGGAACAGGTCACTGGAGATTTTGCCTTTGCTGTCGCTCCAGGTTTCATGATGTAGAATGAGAATGAAATGCAGGTAATGGTCTGGGCAAACCCTGTAGGGGGCTAAAGATTTTTCTAAAGGTTTTTGCATCTATATATAGCTTGCTATGTGACTGCCTCCAGCTCAGTGACTAGCAATTTTGGCTTCACTAAGATTGTGTTTTTTTAAAAAAATACACAAGATAATAGCACTTTAACTGCAATTATACTTTTTGTGGCTATGTTTTATTTAACCCTGTCAAAATTTTCTAGGTGCTTTTAAGCTAACTTGGCACCTTTCTCTTTTCAAAGAGTGGCACCTCCAAGGAAAAGCCCTGCCCAGAAGGTGTTCGTGGTCCATGTAAAAGATTAAATTAGGTCAGTGTTATTTTTTCTTGAGATAACAACAACAAAAAAACCCAAGTGAGTAACGACTTGATATTTTACTTAAGTAGTTAATTTCCAGAAAAAACAGTTTTTGAGACTGAATAGTTATTAAGCTACTAAATATATATATATATATACATATATAGAGAGATATAGAGAGAGATTTTTTTTTTTTTTTTTTTTTGCTGCTTCCAGTGTTCTTATACTTTAGAGGTAAATGACTTTTTAAAAGATCACCAAAACTCTGATTAGTCAAAGAACAAAAGAAATGGAATTTTTGGTCCACAGTCTCTTATCCAAAATCTCTGTAATAGATATATTTTGGAATTCAAGATTTTTTTGTAGTTTAGGACAATAAAACCTTTGGATTTTAGCAGGGCTTCGTGCAGCACTTTTTAATTAAACACACTAATATTCACACAGAGATAATGACTACGAATAACCTCACTTCAGTGTAGGTAAGGTTTTTCCTCCTGTTGAGTCTTGACACCAAACTTAAAACACCTAAACAAAACCAACCAACCAAACCAAAAAAACTCTTATTTTCAAATCTTTTGGAGTTTGGGCTAGGGGTAAGGTTATGGGCCTGTCCCTGTTTTTCTCTGGATTGAGTATACCTTGTATGTTAGTTAGTCTTTGTAAGGAAATGAAGTCTGTTTCCCACACATGGTGATGCTCTGCCCCTGGCTTTCCCTGGCAATATGATCTGTAGTCGTAGTCGGTAGACCAGCAACATCAACCTTACCTGGGAACTTGCTAGAAATGTGAGGTCACAGGTCCCACCCAGACCTACATGTCAGTGAAATCCTTGGTGTACATTAAAGATGGAAAAACACCACTCTAGGGTGATGTTGGCTTTAATTTGATTCCAAGTCTTGGAGGAGAGGGCTGGTGGGGAGATCTTTCAGTTGTTCAAACCCTTGGGAATGAAGATTTCTGTTCCCCTCCCCAGTGGTGTGCTGCCCCCACCTGGTGACCCTAGCATTACCTTTATATTCAGTATTCCCTACTTCTTTCCCTCCTTCCCTCCCCCTTTCTCTCTTCCCCTTCCCTCCCTCCCTCTCCCTTCTTCCTTTTCTTTCTTTTATAAATAAGTCTGGCAATGTTTGATTTTAAGTAGATCGTTTGGTCTATTTATTTACATTTATTGTACTTCTTGAAACATTTAATTTCTTCTCTTTTATTTTGTACTTCTATGTGCGCTGCTTTTGTGGCTTTCCTCTTTCCTGTATTTTTTTGGATTGATAATTTTTTCTACTCCCACTCCTTCCTTGCTGGTTTGTTATATACTGTATTTCTGTATCTTAGCAGTAATCCTGGGAACTTTGGCATGCACACTTGACTTATGAAATCTAAAATTCAGTCTATCTCTTTTCTTCCTCCCAAATAATAGCTTAGACATTTTAACTCCCCAGTACCTGCTCTTGTGCAGGATACTATTGTTATTGTGTTGAGTCTATTTCTAAAAACTTATCAATCATGTAAGATGTGGCTATTGTGTAATAGTGGATGTTTATTTGCATTTACTCACACACTTGCCACATTCTTTGCTTGCTACCAACTTTTGCCTTTCAGACCTTGTGCCTGGGATCGCCTTTTTCGACTTGAATTATTTAGACTTTCCTTAACTGGGGGTCTCTCAGTGATAAACTTTTGGTTTTTCTCTGAAAACATCTTTATTTTGCCCTGATTCTAATCTATTGTTAAATCTATACATTTTTAAACTTCAATTTTAGTATTTTTTATTTCTAATATCTGAAATATTTTTGTGTCTGGTTTTGCTGGCTGTCACCTTTGTCCTTTGTTTCTGTGTGCGTGTGTGTGTGTGTGTGTGTGTGTGTGTGTGTATGTGTGTATAATAATTAGTTAATTGATTTCTAGCTGTGAGCCACTGACTTTTCTCATCCCTCTATGAGGCTTCTCCAGGTCTGGGCTACAGACTTGTCCTCCCAGCAGGTATGTAGGGCTGTATACCAACTGTGACTCTGAACATGATACTTTTTGCTTCAGGGTTTGCACTGCAGACTTATATGAGTTTTGGATTATTGTAATACATTCTCAGGACTGATTCTTTCCCTTCTTCCAAGCTTGGCCAAGATTTGGGACAGCAAGTTGCACTCATCCAGGGATGCAGCTTGACTGGCTGTTCCCAGGTGGTGGGGTGGGGAGGACCCTCCCAGCTGTCCCATCTGTGGTGGGTCTTGGGCTCTGTCTGAGGTGCCCTGGCCCTTTGGGAAGTTCTTCCACTGGCACAGAGGGCTCCTTTATGAGAACTGAAAGATTTCACCAGATCCATGTGGGCACTCAGTTTGGCAACAGGGCGGCTCCAGCCAGCACCAAATTTGCTGGGATCCTGCCCAGGAGGCTTCAGGCAGGCCTAAGCACTCCTGAGTTAGACAAGTTGCCTCAAGGCTTAACCGGCTCCACTGGCCGTGTGTATATGTGTGTGTGGGTGCCTACTGAGTGTTAATTACTCTCTTGTTAGCTCATTGATGCGTTTATGTAAAAAGTTTAAGATTTTTCACCCCCTTTTATGGTTTCTAGCTGAAGTATAGGCCAGGATAGGTCACCCGGTATACTAAACCAGTGGAATGTGGTTGCCTTTACTTGTTTTTAGATTTACTATCTATGTATGTGTCTATTAACACTATATTTTTTTCTGTTTGCCTGTTTTTAAACATTATGTGAATTGAACAACTTTAATCTTTTGCAACTTGGTTCTTCTCTACATTTCTACATGTAATGATAGCTCATTCATGTTTACTTTATACCATTATATAAATTTCTTTAGCTATTCGACACAATTTGTGTAACTATTCAGTCTCCACTGTTGTTGACTTTGGGTTAATCCCAGTTTTTACTGTAAAGAATAATGCTGCCAAGAACATTCTTGTTCTTGTCTCCTGGTGCACATGCCCAGACTTTTCTCTAGAACATCTTCCTATGGTGGAATTGCTGGTTCATTGGGCAAGAGCCTCCTCCATCTTCTTAGGTGTTTATAAACAGTTTTCCAAAGTGGTTATGTCTAATTACATCCCATTAGCAGCACATAAGACCTTCTGTCACCCATGTCCTTGTCAACTCTTGGTATTGTCAGATTTCTTAATTCTTGCCTAATAGGTTGGTGGACTTAATTGCTTCTTAGTTGAGTTTTTATAACTTGTTTCTTAAAATTCTAATATCTACATATAGATTCACAGTCATGTATGTTTGTCTTGTCACATGGGTACTTATACAATACTCTGGTAGATTCAGAATAGAAATTAGCCCTGGCAACATAGATATCACCATCTCTGCATTGTCACATTTGAAAATATCATGATTATTACATTTACATAAATATGGATTAAGTAATAGAATCAAACACTTTCAAGATGCCTTATGTGATACCTCATGTTCACAGGAGTCTCTATATTATAGGCCAAATCAATTGCTTTTGAATCGTTCTTTCAAGAATCGCAGATTCTTTGTCTCGATGCCATATTTAAGATCCTTCTCTCTAACAATCAAGTGGAATACTTTCTACAAATTCTTTTCACATCAGTAATAAAATCTCAGAGTAGAAGTTTCTTGTGCAGCTTTCTGTGCACTGGCACAGCGTCAGGTACATGGCCTGCAGTGTCTCAGTGAATCCTTTCCCACCTTTAGGGCAGGAGCTGTTCCTAATCCTGATTACAGAGTCGTGAACTGAGGCCTGACCAGCGGTCTTAGGTCTCGCCATCCTGTCCTCAATGGCCCTCCTCCTTCCTTAACCTGAAGTGCCCTTTTTGCTCTGGAAAGTGATGTAGGTCTGGGAGGCATGTGTGATTGACATGGGCAGGCAGACAGCTCTTGGAGAGGGTGGCACTCTGGTCTGAGGGGGAACAGTCTCCTCACTAGTGCACAGGGTTTCAAGTGACCACTGTTCTCAACCAATTAACAGCATGGTACGTGTTTGGCAGATTCAGTTTCAAATCAATACTAATTTTATGTCAAAGTATATTAAGCAGCCTTACACACGAGTCCAAGTTAGCCCTGTCCTCATTGGAGCAATGTGGCAGCGTGCTGTGGGTCCCAAAGTTAGAGACAACTGAGGGGCTTTAAAAACCCAGCTGCCTGGGTCTTCTCCTATGAATTCTGGCTTATCTGGCCTGGGTGTCTCCCCACAAGTTCTGGCTTATCTGGCCTGGGTGTCTCCCCATGAGTTCTGTCTTATCTGGCCTGGATGTCCCCCCATAAGTTTGGGCTTATCTGGCCTGGGTGTCCTCCCACAAATTCTGGCTTATCTGACCTGGGTGTGGTCTAGGGCAGCAAGAGTTTCAAAGCTCCCAATGGGATTCTGATGTATAGCCCAGCCTGCCAATTACTTGATGGTGGTTCACTATATGGCGCGGCATTCAAATGGATGGGATTCCAGTCCTGCCTCTGTTCCTCAGAGGTGTGTGACTTTACACAAGGTTCTTAATGTCAGTGAGCCTTAATTTCTTTATCTGTAAAATGAGGATGAATGAAAAAATAGTACCTACATTTCAGAGCATTGCAGTGAGGGTGAAATGAGTTCCATAAATCCTAAACGTCGTCGACAGGTTATTAGAAATTGGAACGTTATGAAAAACTTGCATATAACAAAGCCAATTTTCCCATAGGCTAATTGATATCAACAAGGGTTAGATTCCTATGGCATATTTCTGGTAACAAAAACATGATCCAAATTCTAAATAAAGAACAAAACACTTCCAGTATTAAACACTGAAATAAATGTGAGCTGTGCATACATTTAAGAAAGATTAATAAAAACAGGAAAGATAATTATATATGCAATGATTCCAGTCCAGGGTTGCGAGTGGCCAGGGCCTATCCCAGCTGCTCAGAGTGCAGGTGGGAACCAGTCCTGGACAGGATGTGTTCCATCGTAGGTTAGCTCTCTCTCTGTCTCTCTCTCTCTCTCTCTCTCTCTCACACACACACACAAACTCACGCACATGCAAACACATACACTCATAACTCACACAAACTCATAACTCACACTCACACTGACACACTCACACACACACTGAATAACACACACAAACAGTATAACTCATGCACACACACACCCTCACGATAACACACACTTACACTGACACTGACACACATAACACAGACACAATAACACATATACCGCATGTTCACACACACAATAACTCATACACACACACATTCACACTGACACTCACAATAACATACACACTCACAACAACACACTCACTCACATTCACACACATAACTCATGTATACACACAATAACTCACATTCACACTGACACACACACTCACTCTCAAACACACAATAACACACACACTCACAATAACTCCCACACTTCCACACTCTCACAGTCACACTCACACACACACACTCACACACCCACACTCACACATACGCTCTCACACACTCTCAGTGACTCACACACACATTTATATATACACACACAAATAACACATACATTTCCACACTCTCACAATCACACTCTCACACAGACACATGCTCTCACATACTCATATAATAACACACACCCACATTCACACACACATTCACAATAACACACTGACACAAATATTCTCACAGTAACTCACACACTCTCTCTCACACATTCATATACTCACACACATTCACACAGACACACTCATACACACTCACAATAATACATACACATTCATACATTCACATTCACACAGTAGTTCACATACACTCTCACACACACAATAACACACAAACTCACACACTCCGTCACACACTTTAACTCAGACACTCTCACATGCTCACATAGTAAGTCACACACACACACTGCCACAATAACTTACACACACGCTCACACTCCCACTCCCACTCTCACAACACACTCTCACACACATTCACACTGTCACTCACACACACATTTTCACATATATTTATACATACTTGCTCACACAGACTCACAGACTCACACACACACACAGACTTGCTCACATACATTATCACACACACTCACACACATGTGCATGTGCACACACTCACACACACACATTGGGACCATGTAGACACTTCAGTGCACCTGACAGGCACACTTTGGGAGAAAGCCTGAGGACCTGGAGAAAACCCCCATGACATGGGAGGCCATGCAAACCCCACACATGCGGTGGCCCCTCCAGGAAGTGATATTTTTTTTCTCATCAACATCATAAAGAAATGTTATTCTAGGATCTGCTGTATAATTTATATAAAATACTTTGAATAGTGACTGGCACAAAATGAACATTTGCTGTTTGCTATTTTAATATACCACTGAGAAACATTATGCCTATTGTTGATGTTCTCTGTCTCAAAAGCCTCCTGGGGGGGCTAAGAATTTAAATCAAAGCCAGTTTTGAATAGCTTTGAATAGTTCCAACCCCACCTTGCTGTCTGCTTGCTTTGTTTAATTTTTTGTCCCGTGATTTTATTTAAAAGTTAGTCCTAATCACCCTCTCAATTTAGCAGATACCTGTTGGAATCATTTAGATGTTTGTTTCTAGAAGACTGCAGAAATTAAATCGAGACATTTGCAGAGGAATGAGTGACAGCTCATGGGTAGACTGAAGGAAGCACTGCCCATCGCACCAGGGGGAGAACGACAGGACAGCAGGACTTTCAGGATAACATCATGCATCTTGTCATTGCCGGAATACTCAGAGTCAAGGACTCTACATCCACCCCGCTGTCTCACCTTTGGAATGGTGCCACATGGGGCCAGCTTTCCTGGGGTCTGTGTACCCAGTGCCACCTCCTGCCCCCCTCCTTGTACCCATCCTGGCTCATATGCAAGAGGGTGGCAGTATTTTATGTCTTGCTTCTGTATTTTCACTTGCCTCTCAAGTGGATATGTGACAGTCACCTGCAGAGGCTGTGTTTGGAGATCATGTTTTGTGTTTCCATTGTATTGTTTGGTCATTTAAGAGAAACTTTCTTCTCATTTCTGATTTGCCTTAACTGGCAATACCCTGGACCCAGGTCCTTTAGCTTTTGCTCTTACTGATATGGAAACATACTTTGAATTGAACTGCCTTTTAAAGAAAAATTTTAGTAAAGTGAGGGGTCTTTTTATAATGCAAATAATGTTTAGTTCAGGATTTTCTCTAAAAGTCTGCTATGTTATTGAGGCTGTTGCCTCCACACTGGACATGCCTCTGTTTATTCTTATTGTGAGTGAGAGACATGTGCATGTGTAGCTTCTGATTATTTATCTCAGCCTGATTGCTCCAATTAGGTAGCATTAAGAAAATTAGGTCCTTTTCCCACGGTGTTTGGAAGGAAACTAGGACTCGTGACACCATGCTAACCAGGGCATTTAAACATAATTTAGTTCCTGTTGTAAACACTCAGTTTCATTAATTCCGAACTTCATTTATTTATTCATTATTGGCCTTCCCAGCAAGATAAATAGATATGATTCAGCCTTGAATTTAAGGATTTTATGGTGAGTGTGTGTCATGGCTGAGATATAAACGGACATAAGGAGGTGGGACCCAAATCAAGTTCTCGTCTTTCCCATAACCTCGTCTGTCTTTTTTTTCCCTCAAAATAGGATGGATTACCTGTTATTATGAACATAATTTATGCTCACTATAAAAGAGAGACAATACAGAAGGATGAAGAGAGAATTACCTATGGTCTACTACCTGGAAGTAGTAACTGTTGTTAACCTTGTGTTTTACTCTTTTAACTTTTTCCATGGATTCAGGGACTGACATTTTTCCTTGCAGACATTTTCTCTCTACATTCTGAGTCTACTGTAGTTGTTCACATCCCATACAGCCTCTGCGGGTCATCAGGATGAGCATCTCCCTTTTTGGTCCTGGTACCTTGTGTGCCGGGGCCAATGTTGGAATCACAAATTGATGGAATTATGGTGGGCTGGTGGGTTATGGTGGGTTGGGTTATGGAGAGCTGGTGAATTATGGAGGGTGGTGGTTATGGAGGGGTGGTGGGTTATGGAGGGGTGGTGGGTTATGGAGGGCTGGTGGGTTATGGAGGGTTGGTGGGTTATGGAGGGCTGGTGGGTTACGGAAGGCTGATGGGTTATGAAGGGCTAGTGGGCTATGGAGGGCTGGTGGGTTATGGAGGGCTAGTGGGTTATGGAAGGCTGGTGGGTTATGGAAGGCTGGTGGGTTATGAAGGGCTGGTAGGCTATGGAGGGCTGGTGGCTTATGGAGGGCTGGTGGGTTATGGAGGGCTGGTGGTTTATGGAGGTCTGGTGGGTTATGGAGGGCTGGTGGATTATGGAGGACTGGTGGGTTATGGAGGGCTGGTGGATTATGGAGAGCTTGCGTATTATGCTACCACTTGATTGATTGTCCGTTCATCTGACCGAAGTTGGAGGAAACACAAGCGGTCATGATTCCCTGGAGTTCTCTCCTACAATCCTCAAATTCTTCCTCCAATTCTAGAACCTTTTGTTTTCCAGAGGACAAAATTCTCCCATACCCCCATCTAGACCTTCACTCCAAGCTGGCCCTGGGAGACCATGTGTGACTTTACCCCCAACCATCTTTATAGCTTCTTCCTGTTGCTCCCTCATCCACCTTCACCGGGGGGAGGGTGGACTGGTGTCAGAGCTGTGAGCGACCCCTGCAGGCCTCAGCCCAGGCCTTCACTCTGCCAAGACCACAGAGGGAGAAGTGTCCTGTTCTTGTCCTTCTCACTCTAACCTAATTCCTGGCTGTGCTTGTTTAATTATCCATTTCTGAGTCTCGTTTCTTCTCTTTGTTTGTATTAGTGTAGTGTTTAGTAGGTATACAGCATTCGATGATATGGACATCTCTTCACTTACTTGATCAGCTGTTTGGTATGTAGTTTCCATTTTTCAGTAATCTGACACACTAACAGTATCCTTTTCTTGGGATTTATTTCTAGAAGGATAATTCATCTTAAAAGATGTATATATTTCATATATATGGAGTATACACATTGTATATCTGTACAATGTAGTCAGTTTCATTAATTGTGAAAATTATAGATATACGGAGGGTGCCAAAAATGTATACACGTTTTAAGAAAGTAAAAAAATTTTTTAAAATTGTTGATGAATACAAGTCACATGTGACTTCTGCAATTACAAGAGGTGCTCAAACTGGTTACCATCAGCATCCAGACACTTCTGATTATGGCAAACAAAAAGTAATACATAGGTAACATCATTTAAAATGTATATACATTTTTTGGCACCACCAGTACCTACATACATACACACACACACAGACATGTACACAATTTATATATGTAAAGTTTTGCTATACTCTGTATATAAATTTGACTGTATATAGCTCATACACACACACACATATACATATATATAGACAAGTCAAATTTATATATATAGCCAAATATAAAACCATATTTTATACATATAAATATTACGTATCTATGTATAACTAAATTACATATAGCTGTATATATAAGTAAATTATCCTACAGAAGATTTGCACTGATTTGCATTCCTGAGCAGGCCATTAGTATTCCATTTCCCAAGAGCCTTTACAACGCTGGTTATTTAATTCTTTCAGACTTCGAAATATTGATTTATAATTGTTTATTGGCAAAGTTGAACAGCTTTCTTTTCATATGTTTATTATACTTATGTGTATGAATTCCTTCTTCCTAGTTTTGCTGGTTTTCTGTTGAGTTGTTTTCCTATTGATTTGTTATGGCTCTGTATATAGTAAGGACATTAATCTTTTCCTATTCTACAGTAATAGTGCAAATATCCTCTCTGTTTTCATTTCCTTTTAACCTTAGTTAAGTTTTTGTCTTCTTCTTTCAGAAACTCTAAATTTGATGTAATCATGCCTTTTTCTGTATTTTTCTGACTTTGACGGCATGCGTTGAGAACCCTCTCTTTCTTCAAAGTTATCAAACCATTGGGAAATGATGTTGAAATGTCACTTTTAATATTTGCTAAATGCTCTTGCATAATTTGCTCTATGTTGAAGCCCTCAAATTCTGTACCTTTAATCTGCCATTCTTTACTTGTGCCTTTTCCTTCCTTGCTTTCTTGACTACTGCAGGTTACATACTTACATCTAACAGTGGAACAAACACACCTGGCTGCTTCTTTTTCTTTTGCAAAATAATTTTAAAAAATTCAGCCTCTTCTTTTTTTTCCCAAGAGATGAGGTCTTTCTATGTTACCCAGGCTGGTCTTAAACTCCTGGGCTCAAGCAACCTTCCCGCCTTGGCCCCGCAACATGCTGAGATTACAGGCATGACTGGTGGTTTCAGCCTCGCCTCTTCTTGAATGATTATTCTTTCAAATGAATGTGAAACATTATGTAAAATTCCAAGGAAGCCCCTGGGGTATTTGTGTTTAGGTTACATTACATTTCCAGCTAATTCTTGTCTTTGTAGCATTAGGTCTTCAGTCTAAGTTAGGGTATAGGTATTGCCTGTCTTTGTCCCCAAGTACTTTCACACTCTCCAGAGTGATATCAAAGGTCTCACATCTTCCCCCACATCAGTATCTTCCTCCCCCAGAGCTTGCGATAGCTCTCCTGCCTGGCTTCCCTTCACCACCCTTCTGAATCCAAGTCTCCAAGTCCATCTGCCCGTCAGGGTTTTAGCTTGTATCTGATTTTATTTCATCCATCTTCTGTTATATTTATTATTTTAGTGCTTGTTTTCTATTTTCTCCTTCTATATTTTAATGGATTTATCAGAATTTGTAAATGTTTAGCCATAGTACTTTGTTAATTCAATTAAATGTATCTATTTTTTTGCCAATACTCATCTTCCTATTTTTAGCAGTCATATATCAAACTATATTTCTTCACTGATATACCAAGATTGAAGGACGCCCCAACTACAGTGCTTCCTCCCATGCTCCAGCCCCATATACTCTCAAACTGAGGCAGAACATTTAGAGACTTTTATATCTGTATATTTTCCCCTGTTTCTTTCTTGGAAATTCTGGAACTTGTTGACATAATTTAGAATTTTGGTTTTAAGATATTGTTAACATTTTTTTTCTTCAGCATGCCTCTGTTTAAAGAATCAAAGTTTTTAAAAAACATACCACTAGTCATGTATACATTATCTATTTTAACTTAGCTACATTATCATATATATCATCTATTTTCATAAAAAGTACTGCTCAGCACTAATTATTCTTGTACGATTTTATTTATGTTTTAAATTGACAAGTAAAAATTGTATATTTTTGTGTATACAACATGACACTTTAGTATGCGTATACACTGTGAAACAGCTAAGCCAAACTAACACACACCACCTCGCACACTCACCGTCTTTTGTAGTGAGAACACCTAGAATCCACCCACCCAGCAATTTTCAAGTATAAAATACATTACTATTAACTGTAGGCCCAAGATGTACAGCAGATGTCCAGAATACATTCCTCCTACCTCTCTGAGATTTTGCGTCCTTTGACCAAAATCTCCCCAAATATACATTTCAGCTGTGTGACTTTGAGTTGCAGTTTTCATCATTCAAATGTGTGTAAACACTGTTCCTGCTGTTGTCCGTTTTCAAGTGTTGCAGAGGAGAAGTCTGATGGTGGACTCATTGGTTTGCCTTGTTAAGTTACTTGCTTCATCTGTATGGAATATTATAAAATTATTCTCTTTGTCCTTGAAGAAATTTTCTCCAGAATCTGTCCAGATGTATTTTTTTTTTTTATTAAGCCTAACGAGGATTTCTGAGACTTTTTATTCTGAAAATGCAAGTCTATCTTTAACTCAGCAAAAATTTCCATCTGGAAACTGAAGTTTTAAAATCAGTGAAACTTTCTTCTACTCTTAAATATTACTACTACACCTACTTTTTCTCTTCATAATCTTTTACATATGTTTCAAAAAAATTCAGGAAGCACAGACAATAATGCAGAAACTGCTAACCTTTTGTCACGTTTGTTTCAAATCTTTTTAAAAAGTATACCTATATTTTAAGATATTACTTAGAAAACTAGAGTAATGGTCATCTAACCATTTCTTAATAGTATTTAGACAGTTTGTGAATTAAAGCATAATAAAATACAAGGAAGGCCAGAGCAGGAGAAAGAAATTCTAGGGACGATTGAGGGTCTTTTGTGGTTCCATGTGAATTTTATGATTTTCTTTTTTTGATATTTCTGTGAAGAATGTCATCAATGTTTTAATAGAGATTGCATTGAATCTGTAGATTATTTTGAGCAATATGAACATTTTAACAATATTCTTCCATTTTCTATTTTTTGTTGTTCCTCGGTTTCTTTCATCAGTGTTTTATGGTTTACATAGTAGAGAGCTTTCCCCTCCTTGGTTAAATTTTTTCCTAGATATATATTTTTGTAACTATTGAAAAGAGGTTGCTTTCTTGATGTCTTTTTAGATATTTTGATATTGGGCTATTGGCATATATAGAAACACTACTGATTTTTATTTGTTGTCTTTGTATCTTGTAACTTCACTGAATTTGTTTATTCGTTCTAGTAGTGTAAGGATAAATGTTTAGGGTGGACATGCTAATTACCCTGATTTGATAATTACACAATTTATATATGTATCAAAACATTATGTTGTACTCTGTAAATATGTACAATTATTATGTGTTAATCATAAATAAAAATTCAAATATTATATTGGCTTTCAAAATTAAAAGAATAATTAAAACCCAAAGGTGTTGAAAAAAGTTGTAAATTCTAGGGGGTAATAAGCATATTTTACAGTGTCCTGGAACTTGAATCCTAGATGTCAATGTTGTTTTATAAATATTTGTAATGTGCCATGCAGTAGATGCACTGTATGAGGATACTTTTGGCTGCAAGTTACAGAAAATCCCACCTCAGAATGGCTTCAAGAGTGAAGAAATGTGCTCCTCTCACGAGAAAGGGCTCCTCAGCTTCACCTCAGCGCAGGTCTCACATGCTGGTATGGAAATCATAGGAGCACTTGCACCTGGACACATACCTCTAGATGCACCGGTGTCCTCACAAGTAAAAACTGCCATTTGCCTTTTGTGTTTCTTATTTAGGAGGGAGAAAACCTTGTCTTGAATCCCCTTAAAAATCTTGCCTGTAGGGTCTGCATAGCCAGAATTCACTAATATGCCCATTCCTGGGCCGATTTGTGGGAAGAAAGAGGATTTCCATGACTGACATAGCTCAGTCCTTAGGTGCAGTTTTCTCCCAGGGGACATTTGACCAAGTCTGGAAGCATCTTTGGTTGTCACAGTTGGGGTGACCTCGCTACTGGCGTCTGGTGGGTGGCGACTATAGATGCTGCTAAGCATCTTACAATGTGTGGGGCAGTCCCCGCCACAAAGAAATATCCCAAATGAAATGTGTGCAGTGTCAAGGTTGAGAAGCCTTAATGTAAACAACCTGGCTCCCGTCCAGAGCTGAGGAGAGGTTGCTTCCTCTGCAGCATGGGGCAGAAGAGGGCAGTGTGATGTCCTGTGGCCGCCAGGAGTACTCACTGTTGCTGCACCCACCCACCCCCACCATCCCCCGCCCCCGCCACCTGTGAAGGGGTGTTCCCGGAGGGTCAGAAGCGAGGAGCACATCTGTGGGCCTTAGATGACTGAAAACCAACCAACCACGTTGAATTCCATGGTATTTTTTGTTTCATTCTTATTATTCTTGCTTGTCAAACTTTCTACTGAAGATAATTCTAATGAAATTAAGAAGTCCTTGTGAAAAGAATCTGAGCACTTGTGTGTTGCTTGACTAGAAGCCAAAAGAAGTGCTACATGGAGACATGGTCTGAGTTGGCAAGAACAGGACAGATTGCCTGTCAGTCTTGTACTGGGGACAGGGACAGTCTGAAGACAGGCAGGGGGTCACTCAAGCTGCACAGAGAGATCCAGAGTACTTGTACCTCCAACACAGGGGTTGAGAGTTGCCAGACATCATCATGTGATGAATTCCACTTATATAGGCTTTTGCATTTTTCTTTCCTCCTCAGAACAATGGATTTTGGAGTTAATAGTATCCAAGAACCTTCTAGATTAAGCAATTAAGGGTCTTCTACAAATCCTAGTTCAATCACTCAATTTTGAAAAGTCATTTGACTGTTGCCAGCTTTGGGAACCTTATAGTAAAAGAAAGAAATTGAATTAAAAGCTTTCACCGGTCCTGCAATGTCTCTCACCTCAGATAAAAATTGGATTTCTTAGTTCACAAGAACACGTGATTGTGAGGAGAGTTGGACCAGCATCTGCTCCTGCTTTTATTGTTTTTAGCAGTCAATAGGAAGTGCATCGTGTGAAGTCTCTCGGGCCTGCATATATCTGGTCAAAGCTCATTTATTGATTTTTTTTTCTGCTGAAACTTGCACATGTATAAGAAACTAAGAGACCAAAGTTAATTTTCCCAGCTCAGTGAATAGTACTGTGGCAGCTCTACCCCTGGAGTCTAAGTTCTCAAATAACAAATCAAGCTATATAATCTTTTTTTTTTTTGAGTTGGATTCTCACTCTGTCACCCAGACTGTAGTGCAGTGGCATGCTCATGGCCACCGCAGCCTTGACCTGCCGGGCTCCAGTGATCCTTCCACCTCAGTCTACCAAGTAGCCGGAACTACAGGTGCAGCTACCACACCCGGCTAATTTTTTTTTATTTATTGTAGAGACGAGGTCTCACCAAGTTGCCCAGGTGGGTCTCGAACCTGTGGGGTCAGGCAATCCACTCGCCTCAGCCTCCCAAAGTGCTGGGATTACAGGCTGAGCCCCCGAGCCTGGCCCAAGCTATATAATCTTTAAAACATTGGACCAGGTGCAAAGCTTTCTGGTAGGAAATCCGTTCATGCACATGTTTGATCTGAAATCCCCGACCACACCTCTGACTTGCCTCCAGAGGAAAAATGGGATACTGGAGCCCACCACCAGGCAACACGGTCACCAGCATGCGTGTGTGGAAATCCCGTCATGTACTTCACGTGAAGTGCAGCTACCACGCCCGGCTGTGGTGAGACCTCTTCCCCACAGAAGAGTGGTTGCTCCATGCATACAGTACTCCTTGCTGTACAATGATGGGGTGAGGGTCTTGGCAACACATGCTCCTCTGGCCTGCGAACTCTCTGGGCCTGCGTGCTCCTCTAGCCCACATGTTCCTCTGATCTGTGTGCTCCCCAGGCCTGTATGCTCCCCAGACCTGCAGGACCCTGGGCTTGAGTCAGGACTCCCTGGGCCTGTGGGCACTCCACCTGCCTGAGTGCCGGCTAAGGGGCTATCTTGGCTGAGCATGCACCCTATTTCTCCATGCCTCTGTTAAGGCTCTGCTCTTCTTGGCAAAACAGAAATGGGCTTGAAATGAAGTCCCATAGGGATAGGGGAGCCACCTCATGCATGGCAGTCAATGCACGGTGGTCTGGACAATGAGAAGGGTCCTCTGCCCCCCACCCCCACCCTACCCACTCACGCTATCCTCAGCCATGTGATCCCTTGAAGGCTTACATTAGCCCAGAACAGTCTCCTCTTACAAACCCTCTGATGCCTTGCAACTTTGTGAGATGTATGCTGAATTTGCTGCCCACACTTGAAATGTTGGATAACTGGCCGAGTACTGGCTACATGCCCAACTGCCCGCAGAATACTGGGCACTGGGTCTCTGATGTATCTAGGGTTTAGCCATAATTGAATGGAGTTGAAGTTTTAACTGAATACATTTTGGTTAAAGTTGAAAAATAAATCTTTTTATGGTGTCCTGCTGCTCTTTGAAGGACAGCCTCAGGGTTGTGTCCTGTGCTCTGGCCCACCGGTCTCCCTGCCTCGTACGGGACCATTCTGCCCTTTGCTTCCTCCATCCCAGTCACCTGGACTCTTCCTGTTTCTCAGTCACCCAAGCGCACCCCTCTGCAAAGCCTTTGCATGTGCTGCCTCCCCTGCCTAGAATGTCCTTACTGAGGTCTTTACAAAACCAGCGTGCCCTCTTCCTTCATGGAAGAGTTTTCCGAGGCCCCCAGCCCAGCCCCACCTTGAGGAACGCTGTCTCATTGCACCTCAGTATTATCTATGGCATTTACTGACTGCTCTCTGGGACTATTCTATTCCCTTGTGTGTTTATGGTCATCCTGATCAGAATTAATGTCCATGAAGAGAACAGGAATCTTTTTTTTAGTCAGAATCTCACTCTGTCGCCCATTCTGGAGTGCAGTGGCATACTCACAGCTATTGCAGCTCAGCTCACTACATCCTTGACCTCCTGGGCTCAGACGATCCTTCCACCTCAGCCTCTTGAGTAGCTGGGACTACAGTTGTGCACCACCATGCCTGGCTAATTTTTTTATTTTTTTTTGTAGAGACAAAGTTTTGCTACATTGCCCAGGCTGTCTTAAGCTCCTGGGCTCAAGCAATCCCCCTGCCTTGACCTTCCAATGTGCTGGGATTACAGGCATGAGCCACATGCCTGTGTTCTTGCCCGGCTAAGAGCAGGACTCTTGATTCGTTCATCATTCAGTGTCTCATGCCCAGAACAGTGCTCGTAGAAAGCATCTAAGAAATGAAGGCATGACTGAAGATGGAAACCCACTCACTGCTATGCACAGCCATCATACATAGCAGGTTAAATTGCTTCCAATGGGTGTGGGGAAACTTTCCAATTTTCTTGGAATAATACGGTATTACCAAGGATAGAAGACAAGGGCGCACAGCAGGAATCAATGCTGTGACCCAC
Organism: Tarsius wallacei; assembly: GCA_963574415.1. Lineage (NCBI taxonomy): Eukaryota > Metazoa > Chordata > Mammalia > Primates > Tarsiidae > Tarsius > Tarsius wallacei. Next base: position 42,144 of record CAUYQG010099318.1, read on the forward strand.
TAGTGTTCATCTCAGTAAACATCATCACAGGAAGTAGGCCAGCACCAGGCAATCCCAGTTTGTATTCCTACACATTGTGTATTGGTTTCCTGATGATCAAAGCAGGATTAATTAGTCTATGATGTATCTTTTCTGTCAAGGATATGAAAGTTATCTGCTCTGTCCAATTTGTTTCTCAGCTGAGAAATCACTTTTGAACTTAAAAAGCAGCTTGTCTGAACCCTGTGTCCTACTCTTTTGATGGAAATGATTTGTGGCAAAAATAAGTTTACTGGAGTCAGACAATCAAGACTCTTTCTGTGTCTTGGGTGTGCGAGCGGTTTTCTCCCCTCTGAGCACATGGTGTCATCTGCTTCTCCTGTCTCCCGCCAGCCAGACTTGGAGCGTCCTGTCTGTCACCACCATAGACTAGCCTGGGTGGGAGTCCTCAGGTTCCTGACAGCCCCTTTGTCCCTTCCCTGTTGCTGTCCCATACCAGAAAGGGAGACCTGAAGCTGCTTTGTAGTTTGTTGGTACTTTTATGTGACATGTAATATATCAGGTAAATATAACATGCCAAAATTTTATTTTATTCCTTAAAAGCCTCCAGCAGAGGCTAAACCCAGAAGCCTTTAGATTTCACACAGGGTGTTCAAGTTCCTTTACACAGTCAAGGGTCCGTTCTTTATGTCCTTCTGGTGACCATGTTCACACACAGGCCAAGACCAATGAAGAAGCAGGTATTCTTGGGTGGGGATAGGGAGGGTGAGACAGCTCCCACATAGCTTGCTTTTGGAGAGTGCCTGGCTATGTGCCCGGTGGATGGGCGCTGTGGGGACACTCCTCAGCCTTGCTGGCATCTTTGACCCATGTCTCTGAGGTCCATGTGGAGTTAGCAAAGGCTCCGGGCCACACCCTTCCCCCACCCCCTGCAACCTTCGCCCTAATCTCCAGGGCCTTCCTTACATTCCCAGTCATCAGGGCACTGCAACCCTGCCTCTGGCAGTCCACCCCGGTTTCCCTTTCACCGTCAGTGTTCTGTACCCATAAGCCTACTCACTGAGCACCTGTGAGTGTGGGGGGCTTTCCTGGGGAGGGCAGAGGGGGTAGCACAGCTGTTTTTAGCACAGCAGGGCCAGAGAGCCAATGCCAGTGTTAAGGTCCACCAGTTGCCCCCACAGGGGAAGCCTTTGCCTGACTGCCTCCCAGGGCCCGGCCTTCTCCTTCTGGCCTACCTGCATGCCCTCAGGGCCCTGGGTGCTCACATCCTGTGTTGGCCTTCCCTCCCCAGTTCCTCTGCTGTGTGCAGCCAGGCAGCAAGTCCTTCCCCAGAGGCGCTCTTGGCTGCTCAGGTGATACCTTCTCTCTTACAGGGGAAGGACACTAGGTCCTAGCTGTAGAAGGGTGCTCTGGAGGGGCCTAGGCAGCTTGTGCAGCCTCCCTGGAACTGCAGGACCCTCCTGCGAGGAGGAGTTGGTAGGGCCAATCTCTAGGCTGCTTCTGTCCCACGTTCCCGTGACTTCACTTCACTGGAACATGGCTTCCAGGGCATCAGCCCTTTTCAGTCTGTTGGAATAAACACAGTGTGGCCCTGTCTGCCGTGGAGTCTTTCCAACTCTATTTTTCTTCATTTTATTTTTTGAGAAAAGGTCTCCCTCTGTTGCCCATGCTGGAGTGCAGTGTGGTGTGATCATAGCTTACTGCAACCTTGACCTTCGGGGCTCAAGTGATCCTCCTGCCTCAGCCTTCTGAGTAGCTGGGACTACAGATACCACCACCACACTCAGCTATTTTTTTTGTATCGACGAGGTCTTGCTATGTTGCCCAGGTTGGTCTTGAACTCCTGGCCTAAAGCGATCCTCCCTCCTCAACGTCCCAGAGTGCTGGGACTACAGGCCTGAGCCACCATGCCCAACCTCCATTTTTCCTTAAAGAGCATGTAGACAGTTGACTGCGTATCCTTGTAAAGAAGATCAGTCCACAGGATAGAGGAACCAACTCATGCACAGGCAGCAGGTACAGACCCAGTTCTCAGACGACTCCTGCATGAGAGCCGCCACCCAGCTGACACCACAGGATATCTCGAGCCAGCTGATTCTCCAGAGGAAACCAGTCCAGGGATGTGTCACTCACTTGCCTCTACAGCAAGTGAGAATGTTAAGGCCACGATGCCGGGACTGGACAGCCTTCCGTGGGAAGACCTGAGTCGTGCCAGCAGCTTGTTAGGACTCGCACCTCATGGACAGATTGCTATGAGAAGGAACACTTAAAGAATGGTCTCACATCCTTTCCTTTTAGCAACAGACTTACTCTTTTGTGACGACTTTAGATTTGCAGAAGGTGGCAGAGAAAGTTCCAGGAGTTCCCACATGTCCCGCATCCAGTTTTTCCCATTGTTAGCATCCTATGAGAGAACAGGACATTTATTACTGTGTGTGTCACACTTGCTGCAATTAATGAACCAATGTTGGCGTGTTATAAAAGTCCATACTTTTTTCACATTCCTGAATCTTCACCTGACATCTTTTCTATCACAGGATCCCATCCAGGAGACCATGTTACGCTTAGTCATCGTGTCTCCTTAGGCTCCTCGCCGCAGTTCCTCAGACTTTCCTTGTTTTTATTATTAAACATTCCAGGTGTACAGAGAGAGAGGTGTGTGTGTGTGTGGTGAGCTGTGATCATGCCCCTACACTCCAGCCTGGGCAACAGGGAGACCCTGACTCAAAAGGAAGAAGAAAAAAGAAGGAAAAGAGGAGGAAGAGGAGCAGAAG
>CAUYQG010099319.1:0-18857 GCA_963574415.1 Tarsius wallacei
TTGAGATGTGTTGTTGGATCCAATTTGCTAGAATCTTGTTGAGAATTTTTCATCTATGTTCATCACAGATATTGGCCTGTAGCTCTCTTTCTTTGTTGAATCTTTGCCTGATTTGGGTATCAGTATGTTAGCTTTATAAAATAACAAACAGGCAGAGAGCCAAAAAAAATTACAATCCCATTCACAATAGCCACAAATGGAATACTTTCAGTAGGATTGGTATCAGCTTCTCCTTGTATGTTTTGTAGAACTCCGCTGAAAGCCATCTGGTCCAGGACTTTTTTTGTGGATAGTTTTCTTATGACAGAATCTATTTCCTGGGTTGTTACTATTCTATTTAATGTCTCACTTTCTTCTTGTTTCAACCTTGGGAGGTTGTGTGATGTCAGAAGGTTCTCCATTTCTTTTAGGTTTTCAAGTTTGTTTCCATACGAGTGTCCATAATAATCTCTAATAATTTTTTATATTTCTTCTTCTTGGTCAATCTGGCTAGGGATCTGAGGAATCTGTATTTTTAAAAGCCTTTGAGGTAATCCTTATGATCTCCTATATTTGAACATCAGTGTATTAGGTTTTGAGATGAATCCACCAAAATTTCCTGTATTTCTATATTTTGCACATATTTAGAATATATAATAAAATAATACATTTCTTTCACAATTATAAAAAATTTGACTATCTTGTAGAGATGAATTGCAAAACTGCCTCTTTGGTTGTATTGAGTTTTTGAAAATTATATTATTTTTCAAATTGTAATTTGGGTAAGACTCTCATTCTTAAGAAAAAGGCGTAGTCATCTTTAGTTTATCTCCTAGAAAGCATTCTAATCCAACCTTGAAAAGAATGGATATTTTATTTTTAAGTAAACAGAATTAGAATAAATTTTTGGTTTATAATACTGTTATATTATGTGTATATATGTTTCCTCTTCAGTTCAACAAATTCAGAGGAGAGAGACTGTCTAGAGAGGCAGACAAAGGTTTCAGAACCTCTCTCAGAGTCCCAATTTATTCACTTATAAAATAGAAGAAGCAATACCAGCTTGAGGGGCTTGCAAATGTTAGCTGAAATGGTATATGTAAAACCTCTAGTCTATACAGTCAATAGTGATAGCTATCTTTATCCTATTGTCTTTTGTGTTTCATGGGGACATCATTGAAACAGCCTTATCCACAGTGAGCATTTCTTTTGTCTGCAAAACACATACAGGTAGGGATTCTTGGATTTGTAGCTATAGCGACTGGCTGATGATTCCACTGATAGTCACATCACTTATTTGGTTTGCAATATGCTGCAGATTTTTAATCAAACATATATTTCCCATTCGGCGTTGCTGTAAGTCTTTCTCCCACCTTGATTTTCCCATAGTCATATCACATTTCCCGTATTGTCTGAAATTACACATCAGAACTGTATTACCTTTGGTGGGTTTTATTGCTGGAAACATCCACACCATTAAAAAAAACACAAAAAAACTGTGTTATCTGATTCTATTTCTCCTTATTAATTCTTATACAATGTGATGTCCAGGATTTTAGTTTTATAAATTTTTACTCTACTGCAAATATTATTTGATTGACTTGTGGGGGAATGCAACAGAGCTACTTAGAAATAACACTATGATTGACTGGGCATGGTGACTCATGCCTGTAATCCCAGTACTTTGGGAGGCTGAGGCGAGAGGTTTGCTTGAGTCCAGGAATTCAAGACCAGCTTGGAATACACAGTGAGACTTTGTCTCTAGAAAATATTAGTTAGGCGTGGTGGCACATGTCTGTAGTCCCAGCTACTTAGAAGACTGAGATGGAAGGATAACTTGAGCTCAAGAGGTTGAGGCTGCGATGAGCAGGAATCGCAGTATTGCACTCTGGCCTGGGTGACAGAGTGAAACCCTGTCTCACAAAACAAAACAAAAAACAAAAACAAGAATATGATGTTTATGGTGTATTGTTATTTCATATTCAATATATACAATATAATCTCATTAATCAGAAATCAGTGCATACTTTATGTGTGTCATCTTAGGGCACAGATAAAGATCAAATCTCCATCTGCCCTTTCTTTCACTGCCTTTCCTCTTACTGGGCAGAAACTTAATCAGCTAGAAGCACAAGCATCCAATATTTTCAATCATGTTTTTCAACAATAAGAAATTAAAGAAAAGATATTTTCAAGTTTATCCTTCCTTGATCAACAAAAGAATAAATAAACAAAAATAAACTTTTGAATCAGCTTTCACTCTCCACTTCATAATTTCACAAACAATTCAGGTAGCTTTCAATAAATATTTATATAATAAATCAAAGCTTTAGTTATGCAACAGCATAAGTTGTTGTTTAAACAACATATCAGTTTTGGGTATTTATCCATCATTATTATCAAACATCCATCACTCTGAAAGATTTCAGGATTAATTCATAATAAATCAAATTCTTAGATGAAAGGAGGAGATTCAAGGGCTTAACAATAGCTGATGTGATCCTGATTCAGGATTTGTTCTGACACTCACAGCATTTCTGAAATGTTCTAATTAGATATGTGTCTGTAAATCCCTTTAAGTCAGTACATACAATTGTTATTTTTATTCTATTTGGAGATACAACGGGTCTTAATTAGAGTGACAATTCTCTGCCGCCCTAGCTTTCTTAGAAAAGTAGCTTTGCTGCTAAAATGTGTCTCATTGATAAAAGACTCTTACAAGTTCATAAGAAGAAATAAAAATCCTGTTCTATTCTGTTTGGAAACATTAACAGATATTTTCCGATGTAAAGAAATTGACTTTTTGAGGCTAATTCAGTTGGGTAAAATACAAGAATTTAAAAAGTGGAATCCAATTATCTCTAACTTGTACATTTTGTTGAAGAGCTATTAAATTGCAAAATTTTTTAACGATTTCAGAAGGCACACTTAAGCTTTCTGTTGACAATAAATGCAAAATAAAAATACTTTTAGAATGAAAACCTTGACAGATGAATCACTTCTCCTTCACAATTGAGGTCTTATGTACACACAAAACTAAGCTCCTTTCCTGGACCAGCTTTGCATAATGTCTTTCAGTCCATGAGCTTGCTTTTTGTTTATGACCAAAAATAATTCCATTAACACAAAATTCTGTCACTAGGTGGCTCCATACAGCTTTTAAAAAGCAGTCTTGTATGACAATCTCTCTGTTTGGGGGAACATTTCTTTTTTTCTTACTAAATCTCATATTTTTTTGCTGTTGTCTTACAATATGTGTAGCTTAGTTGCAAACCATTAGCTGTATGAAATTAGTGCCTATGTGCAATGTGCTGCCAACTCCTCTGTTGAGAAAACTAATGATGACAATGTTACAGGGCTATGGTTATCGGGAGGGACGCCATTGCTCAAAGTCTGGATCCTCAGTGAAATTATTTCCAACTTTATTTTGTCTCACCTCAAAGCTCCACTTGAGTACTAAGTCATATTCTCTGTAGTGGGAAAAATTTTGAGAAAGGCATGTGGATTTCTTTATATGTCCCCAAGATATTCCCAATCTGAGAGCAGAGAGGAATATTGAGATTTAGTGGGAAATTACCTGGAGTAGGAACTAGAACACCTGAAATCTAGTTTAGGCTTTTGGTAGTAGTTAACTTAACTATCTTGCTTGAATCTTTGTTTCTTCATCTGTAAAGTGAAGTGGGTAGAGTGGATTATGTTTATAGTCTCTTCTCGTTTTAGTATTTTAAGATGTGTTACATGCTCAAGGAGATTGCTTAAGCAGAAGTATTTTTGTATGTAGATATAATTTGCTTTTAAATTATAAACTACTAAGAAAGGGTAAGCATCATTTCTTTTACTATGTGTCTGGCACATAGTAAAAACTCAATATATTTAAGCGAATGAATGAACTGCCTAGAAGTACTTAATGATGGAGAGAACAGGGAAACATTAGTTCTCTAGAGTTTTACCCATCTTATTTTCCCTTTGACTGGAGCTCCGGTTTCTATTCCTAGAGTTACAGATGCTCCTTGATGAAGGCAAGTCACCTTGTAATAAATTTGTTCTTTCATGAAAGGGGGTGAAAGTTTCCAGGCTTCCCCTATTAATATTTTGTTGTTGTTGTTATTTAGATGGGACTGTTGTCATCTTCAGTACTCTAGAAGGCAAAGTTCTTCTGTAGCAATAGATTGAAAATCCTGGAGTAAGGCAGTGACAACTCTGGGTAAAGGACACTGGTTAATAGGACTGTCTCTCCATTTCTGAAGCTGTTGGGCCAAGGATAAGAAACAAGATCTTAAGTGAAAATAGGATGTTGAAAGAGGAGAATGAAAAAATCATGAATTTCTCAGCAACCTGGATGGAACTAGACTTTATAATACTGAGTGACCTCTCACAGAAACAAAGCCATGAGTATTACATGTCTCACTCATATAGTAGACCTTGAACATCTATCTTAATACTATAAGAAAAGGATTGACAGTGGTGGGAAACTATGGAGAGGGGAGGGAGGGGAAGGGAGGTGGGATTAACAGTAGTCAATATCTGTCTGAGGACGGGGAGACACCCCTTATCAACAAGGGTGCCTGAACGAAGCATATTTGTATATCTAACCCTTAACTGTACCCCACAATATCAAAATAAAAAATATTGATAAAAAAAAGAAGAGGGCAAACTTGAGTCCCACTGAGGGGCTGTAGGGACTTTAAGGGGTTTATGAATCTTTGTGCTTGGTGAAACCATTTTCTGTAGCACAAATAAACAAACTGACTTTTGTAAAAGTAAAAAAAAAAAAAAAAAGAAAACTGGTAGAGAAGTCAAAGGAACACTTAGTAAGTTGTAATAGACAAGTGCAAAATACTTAGCATGCACAGGAAAAAGTATTGTTAAAATATCATTTTTGTGAGGAATGTAAGAATCTTGACAGAAGGCATTTAGGGCTAAATTGACTCAAATATCTAACTGAAGAGAACTTGAAAATGACAAAAGATTTTTAAAACTCACAGTATAGTAGGAATCTTCAATCTCATAGTATATAAAGAAAACTAAATAGCATTCCCAATGTAATTATCTTAAATATATACAGCAAGTCAAAAGCTTATGCATTGTGGTTAATATGTATGTATATTATATATATATAATATATATCTCAATTATGATAATCTCTCAGTTTCTAGTTATCTAGAAATGGAAGTATTTATGTGACATTACAACTTTCTACTTGATTTCTTTTTGAGCTCCTCTGTGTTCTACTGTGCTATAAATAATTGGAATGCCTTTATCATGCTTGAGTTTTGTCCAGAAGAGAAAAAGTTTCAACTAGACTTCTCCTGCATTGTACAGATGCTCAGGAATCTACAGCTTTTTACTAGAAAACAATAGTTTAATATACCTGTTGACTGCTTGGTGAAGCCCTGGAAGGATTCATCATTGAATGATGCTCTAAACATGTAGGTCACAATGGAAGTACAATAGGGTGAAAGCTATTTTTAAGGTTATTGCTATTTAGTCAATGAGAAAAAATTCCATCCACACATTGACAGGCTTTTGGAAATTTTGCTTAGATGCTTTTTTTTTCTTCTCAGTTTGACATCTAATATTTCTAATATCAATATTAAGAATTACATTATTGATATAGCAAGACTTAAAGACATCCATTAATTATCGCAAAAATTTTCCTTCAATAACATTGAAGATTTGGAACAAACAGCAAGGATCCAAAAGTTAGAGTAATGTATTGGTAAAAGTATTGCCAAAAGTATCCCTATTTGCTATACATAAACACAATTTTCACAGAATAAAATAATTATGTGTAGCTTAGAATTGCTTATTATACCATTGGCCCCTAAACAGCACTGTGCAGGTATACTTATAAATGTATTTTCTCAATAGGCATATTAGAAATTTTTTTTGGAGATTTATGACAATATTTATTTATTTATTTATTATTTTAAAGATGTGGGGTACAATTCAGGTTTAGGTAAATAAGTGGTCATCACACAAGTAAAGTTTTGGCCTCCCTTTGGGCCCCACTTCACCAGATTTGAGATCAAGTATCCTTATTGATGTTAGGTCCCCTCTCCTCTCTCCCCAGGCAGCATACTGCTACTGCCAAACCCTTTCTTATAGAATTATGATAAATGTTCATGGTCTGCTTATAAGTGAAAGCATGTGATATTCATTTCTTTGTTTCTGTGACAGATCACTGAGTATGATAGTCTAAATCCATCCAAGTTGCTGTGAAGTCCAGGATTTTGTCCCTCTTTATGACTGTGTAATATTCCATCATGTACACATACTACATTTTTTTAATCCAATTCACTTTTGGTGGGCAGTGTGGTTGGTTCCATGTTTTTGCTATTGTGGATAATAATGTTGCAATAGACATGCATGTGCAGTTATCTTTTTTTGTAGATGATTTGAGTCCTTCTGGGTATATTTCCAGAAAAGGGATTGCTGGGTCATATGGAAGGTCGATTTTTAGATCTTTTAGGAATCACTACTCTGTTTTTCATAGAATTGTACTAGTTTACACTCCCACCAACAGTGTAGAAGCATCCCCTTTTCCTTGCATCTTCTACAGCATTTGTTGTTTTTTGAGTTATTGATGATGACCATCCTGACTGGAATTGGGTGGTATCTCAGTGTGACTTTAATTTGCGTTCCTTTGATGATTAGTATTTTTTCATGTATCTGTTGGCTGCTCATATGTCTTCTTCTGAGAAGTGTCTATTCATATCTTTTGCCCACTTTTAATAGGGATGTTTGTTTTTTTTCCTTTTGGCATGTTTGAGTTCCTTGTAGATCTTGGATGTTAGACCTTTGTCAGATATACAATGAAAAATATTTTTTCCTGTTCTGTGGACTGTCTTCCTGTTCTCTTGATGGTTTCTTTTGCTTTGCAGAAGTTTTTCACTTTGATGAGGTCCCACTTGTCCATCTTATCTCTTGTGTTATGGGCATCTGGGGTTGTGACCAGAACTTTGTTGCCTATTCCAGTTTCTGTAAGGGTGTCTCCTGCATTTTCTAAGATTCTTATAGTTTGAGGTTGCATGTTTAGGTCTTTAACCCATTTTTGTGTATGGTGATAAGTAGGGGTCCTGTTTCATTCTTATGCATGTGGCCATCCAGTTTTTCTGGCACCATTTGCTGAATAAGTTCTCTTCTCTCTGGTGTTTGTTGTGGAGCTTAGATACGTTTAATAAAAGTATTTGGAAAAATTTGGCCCCATGTCAAGCAAGTGTCTTCTTTGAATGCAAAGATATTTGTCGTTGGCTCATCACATTTTTATATGTGTTGTGACTGAAGTGGTTTGTTATGATTGGAAAGGATAGACCAATAGACACTTCCCTTCTCATAATTATGAGGAATACATTTATTATCCTATTTATAAAACTGTGATGCCGATCTGCAGCAAAACAAAAAAAGTATGTATTCTACAATGTTAACATAAATTATAGAGTATAACATTCTATTTATAATATAAATATATAAAAGTTTAATGTGACACAATGATAAGAATGAGATAATATGGATAAATGCAATCTTAATTTGTTTGTTTGGGACTGTGAGTGCTTTTCTAATTGGATCTCTGTTATTTAAATATAATCTTGATGTTAATAATTTAAAGTTGTAGCTTAGTCTTTTTTTTTCTTTTTTTTTTTTGAGTTGGAGTCTCACTCTGTTGCCCAGACTGGAGTGCAGTGGCCACTCCCGGCCACCGCAGCCTCCACCTGCTGGGCTCTGGCGATCCTTCCACCTCAGCCTTCCAAGTAGCTGGAACTACAGGTGCGTGTTACCACACCTGGCTAATTTTTTGATTATTGTAGAGATGAGGTCTCACCAAGTTGCCCAGGCGGGTCTCGAACCCTCGGGCTCAGGCAATCCACTCACCTCAGCCTCCCAAGGCACGGGATTATAGGCTGAGCCACCGAGCTGTAAAAGCTGTAAAAGCTGTTTGCCTTTAAGACTGTAGCCTAGTCTTAAAGGCAAAAAGTTTTATTGGAGCATGACACCTTATTGTATTACTTGATGAATGCTCTGCTACTCTCATATCAAAACCTCTAAAGTTAGTTCAAAGTTTCTCTATTTTCATTTCTTCTCCCAAAAGGAGAAATTTTAATATGGGACAATGGAAACAATGAGGTAAAGGATACAGCTTAAAGGACTATGAAAGTGAGATGTTAAAGGAACAGGAGAGGGGAAAATTCTGTCTTGAATCAACCTATTCATTGCTTTGTTTTGGGCCACTGGATCTCAAGTACTTGCTGTGATACAATGAGTTTGGAACAATATTCAAGCTGAAGACAACTTCGCCTTTGGAATCCATGCATGATTTGAATATGTTCAGGAGAAAGAAGGCAAGAAGAAACCATATATGTCTGCCTGTTGGTTAGGCACTTAGTCAACGGCCAGGGTTAACAAGTCTCTTGGTTTTTTTTATATGACTCAGTGTACATCACGTGAATAAAGAATCTCTTGAGGATGTCTCTCTTTCTCTCTCTCTCTCTCTCTCTCTCTCTCTCACACACACACACACACACACACACACACACACACACATACACACACACTAACCTAGCTGCAGTTTACGAAGTTGCCTAATAAAGTATTTGGGATCCTGCCCATCTTTTACCATCACCAAAGACCTATTTTCCTACTTTAATCTATTGTTCACACACAGTGCTTCCCCTCAATAGGGATATTTGTGATTGTAAATAAAGTTATCATATATGTTTACTATAATTATATAAAAAAAAGACAAACATCCTGCTATAAAAGCTGTAGACTATTTAATTTCTGTCTTGAGGGGGTTGTTAGAAAAGCAGCATCATGTGAAAGAAAAGGCAATGAACTGGGAGCTGGGAAAAGCTGATTCTTGTCTAATCATTGTTATGACCAGCATGACCACTTTCACTTAAGTGACTCAAGTCCTCTCATGGACTAGTTGATCTCCAGGGAGGGCGATCATACAGGTTCCTTTGCCTGAGACATATCCGATTTACACTTGTTATCCCAATGTAATTATTAATAGCACCCTTTTCACTCTCAAAGGTGTCCTGGTTTGGATGATAAATTATATGGTTACTTTATCTCTAAAGACTCTTTCAACTCGAATATTCTTTGAAGTTGCCTAGAGATGAGATGTGGGATCAATTGTCTGAGAGCTGGTCATTGAAATTCTAGTCCTTTATTTTGAGCAGTGGTGAAAGATGAAGGCATTGAGTTTGATATGGCCCAGATTGTGAAGGTCTGATATTCAAAGACTTAATTTTATCCTGAAGCCTATGGGGAAAATTTTAATCAGAGAAGTAACTGAGACATCACTTTGGCTGCACTGTAGAAAATGGATATTAAGAGCTTTGATGGAGACAACAAACCTGCGATGTGACTATTACAATAATTAATTTGAGAAATAATAATAGTCTTCACCAAAATGTGACAGTGAAGAATAAATAAATTCTAATTAAAAAGATATTCATGTGGTAATGTCTTTAAGACTTGGTGACTGAATGTGGAAATTAAGAGAGAAGCTAGAGTCTCAGATGACATATTCTCAAATCACCAATTTCTTAAATGACTGGATGAACTCAATACCATTCTTGGAATGAGAAACCATAGGCTTAGGAGTTCTGTGTTGAAAATATGATGGATTCATTGCTAGACTTGAAGGATGCTTAGTACATTTGTGGGATGCAAAAATGGATATTCAGTAGACATTTAGATATTGGATAAGAACCTTGGAATATTGGGTTCTGTTCTGGTAATGTCAATTTGGGAGTGATCAGCACATTCAAATCTTCTGGAAAAGATCCAGGGAAATATAGAATGAGACAAAATAAAACCAGTGAAAGAACCTTGGGAGTGCCTGGCAGAGAAGGGTAGAACAAATAAAGAGAAACACCTGGAAAGGAGACAGATGAGGAACTACTAGAGCAGGGCAATGAAATCCGTACGAGTCATGTCCTACGATCATAGAAGTTGTAGAAGATTCCATTCCTAGAGCACTTGTACTATGCTTCTTTGGTGATCTTCATACTTCTTGTTCTCAGAATTTCCTTACACTTAAAAAATTTGGAAGCACCCAAAGCATTTTTGTTTTACATAGATTTTAGCTATTGATACTTACTATTCTAGAAAGAAAATTGGGAAGGTTGAAAACTTAATTAATTAATCTAACTAAATCATTAATACATTCACTGGATGTTAACAAAATAATATGCTTCTTTCAAAATGACAATATTTTCAAAAATAATTTAATTTGATAAGTGACTTTTTTATGCAAATTTCTTGATTGTGTAGATTAATAGAAGATAGCTGGATTCTTATATCTGCCTTTGCATTTCATCTGGTGCAATATATTGCTTGAGTTAAGGTATATGAATAAAATCTAGCCATACACACAAACTTAGATGAAAAACAAGGAAATATTTTCACAGCCTTTTAAGATATTTGTGAATATTCTTTTTAATATTACACCAGAACTTAACCAGTGATAGTTTCTTAAAGGTTAGTTACAATATAGAACCTAAACTGTGTCAATTAACCTTTTGTACTTCATTATATTTGGTATATTAGTTATATTCAGTATATTTGAACTTTAAATGAATCTTTAGCTCATTCATAATTTTGTATTATCTCTTATTGGTCATTTGGAAAATACTGACTCACTGAGTTAGGTAGATATTCCAAATGTTGATATATTTCATTTTATAATATAAAAATTGCATTTGTCAATATCACTTCTGTTCTCATTAGAAGAGTGAATAAGGAAGCTGTCATGTTCACAGTGGAAGACACTAGTTTTCCAATATTCTAATTTTTTCCTGAAAGCTCAAATTTTATCATTGGCAACACATGCTATCAGTTGTTTCTATTGAAGGGAGAAGTTACTAAATTTATTTTCAATAAAATGTCTGCCAAGCACCCAAGTCTAAATATCCATGGTTTAACTGTCAGTGCTCTTTCAAGTAAAAAATGTTCCATGAACAAGGTCATTAATACAGAAGCTTACAATTCAATTGTACAAATGGTTTCTCTTTGTTATTCAACTGAATTGTTTAATACACACTTCCCATTTTTGTCACATGGAATATTACATACATATACTAAAGGCTGACATTTAATAAAATTAATAATATTCATAACTTCATCAAAGATATTATCTAATGAAAATGGCTTTAAAAAACTGTATGCTGTACTGAAGAATTATGGCACTGTTTGGGACCTCTGCCTTGATTCATGATAAGATGCCAGCAGTTTTACCATAATTTATTTTGCACAATCAATGCAAATGTCCACATAGCAAGAAGGACCATTAATAACTTTTTGTTAGTGTGAAATTGTTTTGATTTTTCAGATGCCCAGAATGGGTCTTAGAAATCCCCTATGGATGAACAGATCGTACTTTGAAAATCGGTATTTTATTTGCATTTCTCTGATGATTAGTGAGGCTGAGCATTTTTTCATGTGTCTGTTGGCTGCTCATATGTCTTCTTTTTGAGAAGTATCTACTTGTGTCTTTTGCTCACTTTTTAATGGGGCTATTTGTTTTTTTCCTTTTAGCACGTTTGAGTTCCTTGTAGATCCTGGATGTTAGGCCTTTGACAGATATGCAGTTGGCAAATACTTTTTTCAATTCTGTGGGCTGTCTCCACACTCTCTTGATGGTTTCTTTTGCTTTGCAGAAGCTTTTCAATCTCTTATAGCATGGGCATCTTTGATTTCTGTAAGGGTGTCTCCTGCATTTACTAAGATTCTTTTTTTTTTTTTTTGACTTGGAGTCTCACTCTGTCGCCCAGACTGGAGTGCAGTGGCCGCTCCCGGCCACTGCAGCCTCGACCTGCTGGGCTCCGGCGATCCTTCCGCCTCAGCCTTCCAAGTAGCTGGAACTACAGGCGCGAGCTACCACGCCCGGCTGATTTTTTGATTTATTGTAGAGATGAGGTCTCGCTTGCCCAGGCGGGTCTCGAACCCGCGGGCTCAGGCAATCCACTCACCTCAGCCTCCCAAAGGTGCGGGATTACAGGCTGAGCCACGGAGCCCGGCTGATGTTAACTCTTATTAAAAAACATCTTTTTCCTATTTAGTACACCCTTTGAAGAAACTTCAAAGACTTTAAAAGGCCATTGCATTTCTTGGTTCCTTTTCTCCTTCTTCAAAGTCCACAACTTTGCATCTCTCTGACCATTCTTCTGCCATAATGTCTCCCTCTACCACAGTCTATAAGAATTCTTGTGATTACATTTGGCTCACCCAGATAATCCAAGATAATTTCCTCCTCTCAAGGTCCATACCTTTAATCATATCTGCAAAGTCTCTGGCCATATAAGGTCATATATCTTTTAGATGTTATTATTTAAATATTATTCCCATTTTAGTTCTACTTCTAGGAGACAGGGAAGGCTCAGCTATCACTCTCAAAAATTTAGAGGGACACAAATAGCAGATTTGTAGAGCTCTGTTTAGGAGGATATTTGACAATTAAAGGAATTAGGAATGTTTTGTGGTCACAGACCTAGCATGTCAAACAAACTCTGATGCGGATTTTCAATTTCTATGTAGCCTAAACTAGTAATTTACCTGAATGAGTTTTCATCTTCTTATTAATAAACAATATATCAATAAACTCATATCACAGTAGCTACTACATGATGCCACTAACACTTAGATTATCAATAAATGTTCATCAACACAACAAACACTTGTTGAGTTTCTATTATGCACCAAATACCTATGGGTGCCATGAATGCAACCTTGAACAAATGCCCTCATGGTCCCTCAGCTGAAAGTGCTTTTCTCCTGTGTATCTGTATTAGTTTTCTACTGCCACTGCAACAAATTATTACAACCCTAGTGACTTCAAATTACACAACATTTTAATGTTATAATTCTGTCCATCCAGACCCCAACACAGAGTCTCACTGAGTTAAAGTCAAGGGACTGTCAGGGCTACATTCTTTCTGGATTATCTATGAGTGACTGTTTTCTTGTCCTTTCTACCTTTTAGAGACCATTGCATTTCTTGGTTCCTTTTCTCCTTCTTCAAAGCCCACAAATTTGCACTTCTCTGACCATTTTCTGCCATAATGTCTTCCTCTGACCATATTCTTGTAATTACATTTGGCTCACCCAGATAATCCAAGATAATTTCCTCCTCTCAAGGTCCATACCCTTAATCATACCTGCAAAGTCTCTGGCCATATAAGGTAATGCATTCACATGTTCCAGAGATTGGATTGTGGGCATCTTCAGGAGGAGGTCATTATTCTGCCTCCCACAATTCATGGCTCAAGTTTAAACATTTCTGTAAGTGCATTTTATTCTGAATTCAGAGGGTCAGGAGAGTACTTACTGCTTAGTCGCTGGTAAGAAAAGTACCTCCATTAAGTCTGCTTAAATGCTTTATAGAGATGTCAACTCTGCCAGGGCAAGGTATATTTTTTGTTCCAGTTTCTCCTTAACCCCCACTGTGAAAAAATTATCTCTACTGTTGATGTGTTTAATTACCCAAGTTAAAGGGCATTAGGCAATGATACTCTGTAATGCTTGCCATAAGGAAGGCCATTCTTTATCATTAGCAAACTGCTTAGTGGTGGAGCTCGAAATTGTACTTCTTACCTAGCAGATATTAGTAGCCCACTTATCAGTTTTTCTAATGAGATGAATCATGAGGCAGGGATGGGCTTGGGAGGGGGAGCTGGGTTAATGTTCCAAGGGGACTAATTAGAATCAGGTGAGAGCTAGAGAAAGCAACCGAGGTGATTTCAGTCAGAACTCGCATGAAAAGCTCTAATTAACAGGAGTGATGGACTTTGCTTTAAGACCACTGGAGACTAAGTGATGCTCAATTTAACTTTTTTGACCTGGTGGTCAGGTAATGTCAAGTTTCAACATATTATTTTTTAAGTGAATGTAAAAAAACAAAAATTTTTCCTTTTTTTTGTGGTCATTAGCCATAAGGCTGGGTAAAAACCAAGAACCTTAAAAAGTTATACTAAGCATAGAAGCAGAGAGTAGAACAGTGGTTGCCAGGGGAGAGGGTGGGAGACCTGGAGAGATGATGGGTAAAAACTTTTCGCCATAAGTAAATTCTGGGATCTAATGTAGAACATGTTGACTATAGTTAATAATATCATATTGCTTACCTGAAATTTGATAAAAGAACCGATTTTGAGTGTCCTCACTACTCCCCTCCCACATACATGGTTACTATGGATGGTGATGGATATGTTAATTAATTTGATTGTGGTAATCAATAAACAATGTACAAATACAGAAAATTATCAAATTCCTCACCTTAAATATATACAATTTTTATTTGTCAGTTAAATATTTTTCTTAAAAGGTTAGATGTAGAAAACACATTTTTAAGAAAAAATTGATTTAGAGTTACTTTGATTTTTTAAAATATTTTTTACAATTGTGCATAAATCACAAGACATGCAATTAATAAAGACAGTTAAGCAATTAAAAAGAAAGAATACTAAGAAAAGTAGGAGGTCAATAACAAGAAGGTGGTTCTAGTCAATGTATTAATTTTGTTGCAATAGATAACAGCCAGGGAGCCTAACTAAGAAGGTATAAGGTAGGAGGATTCTGGGAGACAGAGGAACAGAACACTGTGCTAGTTCATTCTAAAATCCATGCCTCTCAATGCACAACCCAATTCAGGAATAATTTAGCTGAGGTGCCATCCTAAAACCACATAAGCTTTAAATTTATCACCTCAGCAAAGTTATTATTCCTTCAAAAAAAAAGGTATACAAGGTATTTTAGCTGCAGGGTGCATAACTACAGAAAGTGTTTCCTGCAGCGATTCTCTGCCTTTCTACTAAATTAACTGCACAAGAACCGACCATGTTACTGTATGACATTTAGTTTTTCTAATCTGTTTAATGCCATGGTTTGCACATGATGTATTCTGATGTGTTTTTATGTTTCAGATACTAAAAAAGCACATTAGAAGTGCAGTAGGGATTCTTTTACAGACAATATAACTTGTTACAAATTGCATTTTCAGAAAAATTATACCGAAAAATCCAATCTTATCTTATGATTTTTTCCCTCAGAATTACATTTTACCTCCTGCATGTCTTCTGTCTCTTGTGTCTAAGCATCTTCACTTTGAGATCTTCCTGATTCATTCTCCTTTCCTCTGTGCCCTGTGGTAAATGAATTCAAATCTATTTTTAAGGGAAAAATCGACAGCACTTGCAGATGCAGTCAGCATTTATGCGATGTTAAGACTTCCATGAATGCTGTGGGAGAGGCTTTGAACACATTTTTGACTCCAGTATAGATTTCAACTCTGTAATCTCGTTTTGTTCCTAGCAAAAGTGTACTCTGAACTTTAGCTCTCTGTACACAGCATGTGTTTTTAAAATGTCAAATTAGTAACAAAATAGTTCATGTTCATTCTGCCATATTTTCAACATACTTATTTATGAAATGATAATAAAATGAAATTAAATCTCACAGAAAATCTTTGTCACCTAAGCTGCGTGCTCTGATATGTATGCGTATGTGAGTGTGTGCTCTCTCTATATATAATTTATCTCTTACAATATGTTTGTAAAGACACACAGTAAAATGTAGAGCATGTATACTTGTTTTTGTTCACTGGTTCTGCCCTCTCCTGGAAATCATATTTAGATTAAGAATCTCATACTTTAAGGAACGCATTCTTTTTAAAAATTTTAATAATAGAAGCTTCTTTTGAATTCTATTTTTTAAAAATTTTGGAAGCTAATAATGCAGAATTCTCTTGTTTTTCCTTTCCCTTACATTTTTTGTTTTTACACATTGTTTCCATTCTCTTCTCCTACTTCTAATGTTCAGCTATCATTCTAAATGATTTGGAGGATCATTTCAAATCTATAAACAGATAGTACAAATTAAAGATCAGTATAAGGAACGATTTGGCAGTTTAAAACTCAAGCGTAACTGGGCGTAGTGACTCACACTTGTAATCACAGCACATTGGGAGGCTGAGGTGGGAGGATCATTGAGTCCACGAGTTCAAGACCTTCCTGGGCAATATAGTGAGACCTTGTCTCTAAAATAAAAAATAAAAAAATTAGCCAGTCACGGTGGCATACTTGTAGTCCCAATTACTCAGGAGGCTGAAGCTAGAAGGTCATCTGAGTCGAGGAGGTTGAGGCTGCAGTGAACCATAATCCATTATATTCCAGTGAGGCTGCAGTAAGCCATTACATTCCACTTTGCATGACAGAAAGAAAATTTATCTCAAAGAAAAAAAAAAAGAGTATAGCACGATACAAGTTTCTCTGTCTTTTCTGCTTTAAAATAAAAGGCTGTATAGCACTGAAGTAAAGATACTTTGATCAGTTAGAAATCAAAGTCCTACTTTCAAGTGGAATGGTATGAGACTAGTATTGAATAGACTCTCCCCATCTGCAACCTTAAGAATCTATAAGGCTATATATATTCTATGTCTAGAGTTCAGACTCTTGACAGTAGCTTTATAAAACTAGGTGAACTAAAAATGATGAATTAAATAGATCACTGCAATTGGTCATGTCCAATGACTTTGGTGACTTGAAAGAGCATATCTGCCACATCAGTTTGGAGGAAGCACAAGAAGCATCACATTTTGGGTGGGCCTAGAGTTGTCTCCCTTTAAGATTAACAGAAATTATGGTTACCCATTAATTTCTTCTGATGTTTTAAAGATTTTAAATTTATGTCTATAAATTGGAGAGTATTGTAGGGACAGAAAGATGTGATACATCTTTTATCCATCATAAGAATCATGGCCACACCCCTTTAAGAAAAGACAAAGTTAACAGAGAAAAAGCATAACAAGTTGATTTAATCTAAGTTTCATGTGATGTAGTCTTCAGAAATGAAGACCCCAAAACTCAGGAAGAAACTGTCAATTTGTATGCTTAGGTTTGATGAAAAATGGACAGCTGTGTAGAAATGTGATTGAACAAGAAGGTGAGAGCTAATGGTAATAGACTAAACGGGGAAACTATACAAAGCCTATCTGTTTATATTTTTCTTGACCTTTCTGTATAGCATCCTTCCTCCCACGTTTGGTGCAAGACTCCTCTGCCTCTTAAAGGGAGAAGAAAAAAGAGATTTTTCTAGGTTTTATGCCTTTCTTTGGGGAGAAGTTCTATGAACTACATTGGGGTCTAAAATTCTGATTTCTCTGACTTCCTTTGGGGGACAATGTGGGGTTGGAGATAGAAAGGCAAGAGAATGTCAGAAAGACCTTGCTTCAGAAAAGCAAATACTCAGAATGCCAAAATGTCATACTTTGAGGCACCAAATTTTATGCCTGCAAAGTATACATTTTTGAAATATAAACAATAATATACAAATAAAATACAATAATTATCCAAGATCAATGGAAACTTTTAAAAAATTTAAATAATGAGAGAAGCTCAATAAAAGAAAAGTACTTGTAATATAATTATTAGGAATTCAAATCATTTTTTGGAAATCAGGATTATTCCACATTTTAAATCTGTGAGAATATTGGGAAGAAAGGTGTTAATTTGGTGAGATGAGATGGTGCCATGGGTATGCAAAGAATTGTATAGAAATTGGATTAGAAAAGCAAGTTGGCCATTGCCATGCTAAGCTATGGTATGGCCATGTGCTCTTTGAGCTATGGCCAGGCCATGTTTTCTTAAGCTTTGGCCCCCTACTCTACCTAGGGGAGGTAAATCACCTCTTTCTCTCACTCTCTAATTTACTTTCTAAATAAACTATATTTTCTAATCTAAAAAAAAAAGAAAGAAAGTTTATTTGAAAAGTAAATTAGAATACAGTATATTTACTTATCAAGGAACAGAGTAGGGCAGATGCTTAAAGGAAATGTGGTGGCATATGCTGGAGACTAGGGGCTTTTAAAGCTTCCTTTCAGACAAGCATTCACAGGAGCCGGCAACATGGTGATGGGGTCTTGGATGGATGGGTGGGTCAGTCACAAGCACATAGACAAAGGTAAGCCAGTAGCTGGAAAGCAAATTCTTGGAACAAAAATGTTCATCTTAATGTCTTGTGACTTGCCCAGGATTCTGGGAAAAGATTACTGTTGTGCATGTGCTCAAGGTGACCAGAAAAACTTCATTTTGGGCTCTGTTCTTCAAAATGATTTTATTATTTTGCAAATGCCAAACCATCTTTCTTCTGCTTGTCATAGCATATGGGACAATTGGGTAGATGAAGTACAATCAGTTAAACGGCAACAGTGTTTGCAACTAGAATGTCTCCAGGCTTTCTGACTCCAGTGTCTTTCCAAGAGATAAAACTGATTTGGGACTAGCTGTCTTACTATTAAAATAAGAAGCCTATATTAGTAAAACGAGGTAGTACTGAAACTTGTGAAAATGGGGTTAAGGAAGAAGCACCTTCTGGGCTTGCTTGTAGAGCAAAATTGGTTGACATGAGTATCAATTGTTTAGCTGTCGTGAAGAGGTAGAAATATCAGAACCAATAGTTTGAGGATTCTATGATGCCAGGGATGTTTGTTTCACTTACACTCCACTTTATTAAGAAGTATTTGTTTCATTAGACAGAGACTTCAACAATGACTTAAGGATAGTTATTGGAATTGTAGATATTTCTTTTCTTTTTTTTAGAAAGCAGGATTTATTGAGAGGACAGAAAAGCTCCCAAAGCAGGAGGGGAACCGAGGCGGTTGCCCAGAATTGTAGATATTTCAAAGAAAAACAAAAAAGCCCGGAATCTTACAATACTACCTGACCTTAGTGTATACAGGTGTCAAACTAAAGGAAGAAACTGAGGCAAAACTAACATAGAGAGTTTATTTAGGTCAAGATTGAGGACAGCTGCTTCTGTTACAAGCAGGTTTTTTTGTTGTTGTTGTTCTTTTTTTTTTTTTTTTTGAGTTGGAGTCTCAC
>CAUYQG010099320.1:0-39687 GCA_963574415.1 Tarsius wallacei
ATAGGGGAAGCAATTAATGGCAGTAAATACCTGTCTGGGGATGGGGGGACATTTCTTACAAACAAGGGTGCCTGAATGAGACATATTTGTGTACCTAACCCTTAAATGTACCCCTCAATATCACAATAAAAAAAAAAAAAAAAGAAAGTAGGAGAAAGGGCCGATGGGTACATCTCATGACTTTTCAACAACTTCTTCATGATTTTAAATACTAAATTTATCCTTCCTTTTGTGGTCACATTGCCTGACGCTTACCCCAGTTGCTTCCTTTGCTGAACAGTTCAGGTGGATGTTTTCTGACATAGGACAGGATCCTGACATCAGTTTTGCAAGTTTAGGCAGAAGGGTTTGAGTCTCTCACATGATCTCTCACAGTCTGTCTGCCTTCGGACCTTTCCCTATTTATCAAACAGTAGAGAGGAAACTCTCTCTTGGGGAAAAAGGAAAAAAAGTTACTAGCAAAGAGTCGCTGTGTAAATGAGTTGCCAGTGCCATTCAGCTCTGTATCCTGTATAAATGAGTTTTTTCCTGAAGTCTGGCCATGGTCTGATAGCCTGAGGTGGGGGCCAGGGCAGTAATTTTCACTTTAGATGGGATGGTCAGATGAGAAAAGTCTTCTTCCTCTGGCACTATCTCTCTGTCTAGAAGCATTTGGAAGTGCTTGCCTTGGTAGTGGATAAAAATTTATGGTTGCTTTCATGTTGCCTTAGAAACAGATTAATTGCTTAGCTTTGAGGCTTTCAGTCAGCAAGAATCACATAGAAGGGAATTCCAGGTCCTAATGAAGGCCAGTCAAGGAGTTCCTTGGAATAACCCCAGCTGCCAGTCAACAGGATGCCATTAGGCCACGTGTCCAATATACTGGGCTGGTGGGAATGCCAACATATTCCTTTCCTCTGAGTCAGGTCCTTTAAAAAAAATGGCTACAGTTTCCAGCAAGGAATGGGCACTCTGCTGTCTAACTACCCTTCAGACCTCTTTGTTGAAAAGGTTCTTTCTCACCCTTTACAGAGGCAGGCCGATAAAGATCTGTTTTGGCCATAGTTCTGTTCCTTGTAACTGTGACCTCTACCTTCAGCACAAGTTGTAGCTGGGCATCTTTTCACCATTCTTTATGAGTGCCATTCAGCTCTGTATCCTGTAGGTGATACGGTTGTTTGTTCTGTTTTAAAATAAATAGTGAGCAGAAGATTTAACTTGGGTACTTTTAATACTAACATGCTGAGGTCTCATTTGGTAATTGTAATGGATATTCCTAAGTGAGCCCTGGCCTTAGATGTAGCACTTGATCTGAATACACCATAGAGTCAGGCTATCCCTTGCATTAAGTAGATCAAGGCAGAATATAAGAAATCCAGGCAGCAAACCAACATATCCTCAACCTCTTTTCTTATCTTCCTGCTTGTATGGAAAAATGTATTTGAGGGAAGTTAGAGGGAATTAAGTAGATATGCTTGAATCTGTTGATAGAAAAAAGACCCCTGTAAGAAAGGAGACAGAAGGATGAAGAGGGAACTCATATTTAGACATCTATCCCACATCTTCATGAGCATTTGGATTTGGTATTCATCTAATAAAAGAAAAAGAAACTGAAGCCCAGAAAGTTCTTTCCAGTTGCTTCATTGCCACTAAGCTATGTCAGTCTGTCGTGTCCACTGATTTCACAAATTATAATGCTGTCAGCTTTCGAATATAACTGAGATGTTTTTAGTCAATGTCATAGGTCCCCTGGTTTCTCTCTGAGAATGATGATAGATTTTTACTGATCCATTCACCTTCAGACATCTGGTACTCTTTTGGCTAGTACATACTGTGAATGTAGGCTAGGGCAAGGTAAAGGGCAGGCCTTTTTCTTGGCTGGCCTAAGAGATTGCCCTGACAGTGCATGCAGGCAGAGGTTGCCAGGAAATTGCTAAAAGACCAGAGAGTAAAGGGCACCTGTCTCCAGGAACATGCCAGCCTTCATGTTACACCATGGTCATTGATGCTTGTCTGTTTGAGTCTTTAATCCATAAGATAAAACCAGGCTATTGGAAGCCTTCCATAAGACTTTTGCTAACTAAGTTCTCCTAACCTGGCATGGAAGCTTTCTAGTGGGCTAGTCCAAGCCAAGTCCAATAGTTCTCAAAGATTACTTCACACACTGTCAGGGAAAATAAAATGGAGCATTTAATTATTTCAGTCTTGGAAAAGGTCCAGGGTTTGAATCTTAGTTCAGGAGTTTACTATCTGTAGGACTTTCAACAGGTACTTAACCTGTCTTAGCCTCAATTATCCCACCTCCAAAATGGACTAATAATACCTATTACTTACAGTGAATGTTAGGGCACTGTGCATTGCACAACTCCAAGGACTGTAATGGAAATAGCAACACTAGGAATTGTGTAACACAGCAATGCTGGCTATTATAAATATTAGATATAATTGATACATGCAAAGAATTTAGTATGGTGTCTCTGATGGTGGTTAAGAATGGAATCTAGTGTTATTATTCTCTTAGGCAATTGGCTATAATTTGCTGTTGGGCCGTTTGGAAACTTGCTTTTAAGAAGGAAAAAGCAAAGTCATTTTGGTTATTGAAAAAAGTGTTTTTGACTTGTCCGTTCAAGAAATAGAAAGAATTTTCATATTCTAGATCTCAGAGGCCAGATCACAAAAGGTATTGAACAGCCTGCTAAGGGGTTTGGGCTTTGTCACCATGGCAATAGGCAACCAATGAAAAATTTTAAGGAAAGTAAGAGTGTCAGATCTGCACTTTAGGAATTTCATTTTGGCTGAAATGCAAACGGAATAATGAGATTTGGCAGTCATTTGAAGGGAGTGGTTAATTGTATGCCTTGGAGACAAACACAGGTTTGAATCTCTCTTCAGTGTTCACTCTCTCTATTCAGAACTACTATTTATTACAAATATTTAACTTTTCCTATCCTTATAGGTCCCCAAGACAGTTTAAGCTGCAAGTCTTCCAAAAGGAAAACAAAATGTTTCTTTTTCCTCTTTAAATGTCAGACCTCTACTGCTGGTACATCTGCTAGACACTGGGATCACGTATACATCAGATTTTGTTATAGTAGGCAGAAGCTGGTTTCCTTGTTTCCATTCTTTCCCTAAAGTCTATTTTGCACTGAACTGACAGAGAGATCCTACTCAAGGGAAAGTCAGATCATATCACACTGATTAGAGGCTCCCCACAATTCCCATCTCCCACCCCCTTAAATCCAAAGCCTTACAGTGACTCAGTACCACCATGTTTCCTCCCCACTCCTGAGCCCCACCCCCTGGAGCATTTCCCCCTCCCTGCATTGGTTTCCTTGTGGTTCTGGATTATGCTAAGTAAAATTCCTATCAGGACGTTTTCACTTTCTTGAATTTATCTTCCTGCAGATATCCACAAGACTTGATCCCTTGTTTTCTTCAGGATATTGCTCAAATACTACCTTATCAGAGAGATCGTTTTTAACCATCCGATGTAAAAATCATGTACGCCACATGTGCACATACTGATATACCTGCAGAGACACACACACACACACACACACAGAGTCCCTGTTCTCCTTAGATTGTGCACATAGACACACACACACACCCCTTAACGCTTTTTACCACCTGATGTATATATGTATTTGTTTGTTTCCTCCCCATTAGAATATAAGCTCAGTGAGGACAAAGACTTTGTTGTATTCCTTACTGAATTCTCAAGACCCAGAAGAGAGCCTAGTTAGTTATTCTAAAATACATTTTAAGTATGCATAAATATCTGTGGAATAAATGGCTGCATAAGGAAGTTAGAACTAGTTCTGCTACTGTTCTTGCAAGCTGATTGAATCTCACCCCACTTTAAGCAGAAATCCCACAACCCACCAAAGCCCTGCAATGACTAAACAAGCAGACATACTGACCATGAACTTTTGCGTATTTTGAAAATGTGCTGCTTCTACTTTTTCAGGCTTTTACTTATTGGAATTCTACCCCTATAACTCTCTGCTGCCCTTCTTTCGTATAGGAATATTGGCAGTGACACATCTCCCAGTAGCAAGGAGCTAAAAAGGGTTCTAGGCTATGAGGTCTCTGAGGGTCTTCCAAAATATTCTAGACGAGAGTGGAAGGGGGATGGTTTTCCTGGGCCCTGGTACAGTTTTCAGTAGAAGTTATCAAGCAGCAAATGTGAGCCAGAGAGTGCAGGCGAATGTTGGTGGCTCTCAGCCAGTGTGAAGTTATGGTGGCCTCTCATCCCCAGCTTGTCTTTTAACTGTTTTCCAGGCCACAAAGCTGTGTTCTGACTCAGGACCTCTTTCTGTCGCTGCTTTATCTGATGTCGTAACTGGTTTCTCCTGCAAGACCTTTCAGATAAGTTTCTCTGACTGCAGTAGACCTTCCTCTTCTTCAGTTTCCCCTTACCTCCCTCAAGTTCTAGAGGCAGAGGGGATGTAAGGTCTGAGTTGAATTTTGTTTGAGCTGGTGGGGGAATTTAGGGCCATGGTGTCTGAGTCCACTACTTTGCTTACCAAGCTTTGTGCAGCTCGGTAACTCTGTTGCCTTGTCCCTAATTGCCTACAACGCTTCCTCATACGTACACTTTGTGGTTACTGTTGCTATGCCACTGAGCTAATCTAGATGGAATTATTGGTCCTGCGTTTTTTGGTCACTTGAACCCTCTAAGAACTAATATGTGTTTTAGAGTGACCACGGAAAATATGACATCGATGCTGAAAAGGAACAATTTAAGTCTGGTTACGCTGATTTCACAGCCTGCCAGCCTTTTCCCTACAACTAGGCCTTGGCCTGGTTATCTCCCTTTCCCATGTGAACAGCCTGCAGAAAAGCAGGGTCTGTACATGGGTGTGAAAAGCTGTGCTGGAAGAACCAGATGCCCAACTTCTAATGTATCAGCAGACCTGGGCTTGCTGAAAGTTAGGAGGAAATGTGCTCTCATCAAAACATGCCTTAAAATATTGCATTTAATGTGTGGAAATATTGCATGACATACTGGCATTCCCCTGCCCTGCAGGAGCGAATACTAATGAGCTTTGATTTCAGGCAAGCTTGAAGTTTTCTCTGTGTTTCCAAGTAAAAGCAGAGCAATAAGACATGATTTCATGAAATACAGTGTAAGATGTACTCAGAATTTTTATTTTATTTTAATTTTAAAGATGTGGTGTACAATTCAGGGTTTGGTGTACAAATGGTCGTTATACAGGTAAAGTTTGGGCCTCACTTTGGTCCCCACTTCACCTGGGTTCAGATCAGGTACACTTATTGATGAAATGTGCCCCCCTGCCTCCCCTGGCTGTTTCCCACTACTACCAATCCCTTTCTTGTAGTATTAAAATAATCGTTCAGGATCCATTTGTAAGTGAGAACATGTGGTACTCAGTTCTTTGTTTCTGTAGTAGATCACTGAGTATTATAGACTGAATTTATCCAAGTTGCTGTGAAGTTCATAATTTTGTTCTTCTTTATGGCTGCATAATATTCCATCATGTATATGTACCACATTTTTTAATTCAATCTAGTTTTGATGGGCAACACAGTTGGTTCTATGTTTTTGCATTGTGAATAATGCTGCAACAAACATGCGTATGCAGGTATCTTTTTCATAGAGTGATTTGAGCTCTTCCAGGTATATTTCCAGAAGGGGGATTGTTGAGTTCTATAGAACGTTGATTTTTAGATCTTTTAGGAATCACCACACTGTTTTCCACAGAGGTTGTGCTAGTTTACACTCCCAGTACTCCAGAATTTAAGACAGTTACCAGGCCTTGTGTTGGTGGGATGTTCAGAGTCTGTATATCAAAGCATCAATCTTATAAGATGCTTTTGGCAATGAAGTTTTGGAAGATGATGTACTAACTAAAATTTAAAAGAAAATCTGCTTTAGCAATGAGGAGGAGATTTAATGTTTCAAGAGTCTTGTTTTTTTCTTGACTATTAGCATGCATAAATGTGTATTTAATAAGGCAGAGCTATAATTGAACTTTTCATTTCCAATAAGTCAATTGTGTATCTTGTTCGGTGAATGGGGATGACATGTAGAAAATTCACAAAGAGATTGAGTAGTAGACTTTACGAAGGATTGCTTCATCACTGATGGAATCTTGGAATAACCATTTACCATAGATTTTGTGCTGGTCAAATATAAAGAGATTGTTGGTAAGTGTAATAAAAATTGGTAATTAGTCATGCCTTGGATGCAGCACTAATGATGTGATTTTTTTTCCCACCCTGTCTTCCATCTTATTTTTACCAGTAGGTTGTGACAGCTGGAAATCTCATGTACAACATGCTGCGATTAAGTCTCTCAACCACCTTTTCAATGGGATTTCATCTGTTAGTTATCGTGGCTCTCTTATTTTCTCATGTGGACCTTATAAGTGCTGAGACGGAAATGGAAGGAGAAGGAAATGAAACCGGTGAATGTACTGGCTCATATTACTGTAAGAAAGGGGTGATTTTACCCATTTGGGAGCCCCAAGACCCTTCTTTTGGGGACAAAATTGCTAGAGCTACTGTGTATTTTGTGGCCATGGTCTACATGTTTCTTGGAGTCTCTATCATAGCAGATCGGTTCATGTCCTCAATAGAAGTCATCACATCTCAAGAAAAAGAAATAACCATCAAGAAACCCAATGGAGAGACCACCAAGACGACTGTGAGGATCTGGAATGAGACAGTTTCTAACCTGACCTTGATGGCCCTTGGATCTTCTGCTCCTGAGATTCTCCTTTCAGTAATTGAAGTGTGTGGCCATAACTTCACTGCAGGAGACCTCGGTCCTAGCACCATTGTGGGAAGTGCTGCATTCAATATGTTCATCATTATTGCACTGTGTGTTTACGTGGTCCCTGATGGAGAGACAAGGAAGATTAAGCATCTACGTGTGTTCTTTGTGACGGCAGCCTGGAGCATCTTTGCCTATACTTGGCTTTACATTATTTTGTCTGTAATCTCTCCTGGTGTTGTGGAGGTCTGGGAAGGTTTGCTTACTTTCTTCTTCTTTCCCATCTGTGTGGTGTTCGCTTGGGTAGCAGATAGGAGGCTTCTGTTTTACAAGTACGTCTACAAAAGGTACCGGGCTGGCAAGCAGAGAGGAATGATTATTGAACATGAAGGAGACAGGCCATCTTCCAAGACTGAGATTGAAATGGATGGGAAAGTGGTCAATTCTCATGTTGACAATTTCTTAGATGGTGCTCTGGTTCTGGAGGTGGATGAAAGAGACCAAGACGATGAAGAGGCTAGGCGAGAGATGGCTAGGATTCTAAAGGAACTCAAGCAGAAGCATCCAGAGAAAGAAATAGAGCAATTAATAGAATTAGCTAACTATCAAGTCCTAAGTCAGCAGCAAAAAAGTAGAGCATTTTACCGCATTCAAGCTACTCGCCTGATGACTGGAGCTGGCAACATTTTGAAGAGGCATGCAGCTGACCAAGCAAGAAAGGCCGTCAGCATGCATGAGGTCAATACTGAAGTGACTGAAAATGACCCTGTCAGTAAGATCTTCTTTGAACAAGGGACATATCAGTGTCTGGAGAACTGTGGTACTGTGGCCTTGACCATTATCCGCAGAGGTGGTGATTTGACCAACACTGTGTTTGTTGACTTCAGAACAGAGGATGGCACAGCCAATGCTGGATCTGATTATGAGTTTACTGAAGGAACTGTGGTCTTTAAGCCAGGTGAGACCCAGAAAGAAATCAGAGTTGGCATCATTGATGATGATATCTTTGAGGAGGATGAAAATTTTCTTGTGCATCTCAGCAATGTCAAAGTATCTTCTGAAGCTTCAGAAGATGGCATACTGGAAGCCAATCATGTTTCTACACTTGCTTGCCTCGGATCTCCCTCTACTGCCACTGTAACTATTTTTGATGATGACCATGCAGGCATCTTTACTTTTGAGGAACCTGTGACTCATGTGAGTGAGAGCATTGGCATCATGGAGGTGAAAGTATTGAGAACATCTGGAGCTCGAGGAAATGTTATCGTTCCCTATAAAACCATTGAAGGAACTGCCAGAGGTGGCGGGGAGGACTTTGAGGACACTTGTGGAGAGCTGGAATTCCAGAACGATGAAATTGTGTAAGTTTTTGTGTATATATGTGTGTTTGTGTGCGTGTGCATGTGTGGTTGAGTGTGTTTATGAACGTGAGTGTGTGCATCATTCTTTTTAAACTAAATGGCATATGAGGAATGGAATATTATATAAGACCACTTTCAAAATGTCAGTCCTTGCTTGGATGTTACTTATTAATATGCGCTATACACAGAGATCTTAATTTGATATCAAGATTTTACTTTTGCTTTTGTACGTTTACGTATTGTGACCGTGATAAAATGAATCGTGTGACAAAATTTATCAGGTTGAAAAATTTGTATTCTATTTTGGATCACATGATATATACACAGAAAAGGAATATTTGAAACATCACAATAGGTGATTGCTGGGTATAATTGGGAAGGTCCACAAAGGAAACACCTAGGAAAAGAATTTCCTGGCTACCAGGACTGGCTGAAATTATTTTTGTGGCTTTAATCTGACATTGTGTTTTGTGACAATATAAGTTAATGTTTCTGTTAAAATGCTCACGCTTCATTATGACTTAATAACCAAACCTGCTTCTTCAGTTTTATGCCAACATGGAAAAAGCCATACAGCTCTTACCTAGTTCCAGTCTGGTTTTATTTTGCATGATTAAGCAAAGCTCTTTTATCCTACTGATTCAATGGTGGGGAAAGAAATAAAATCCTATCCAAGCTTTCTTGTTGTTAGAAAGCAGGTCAGAGAAAAGAAGTGAGGAACTGTTTACTCTTCCTGTTCGCACTTTACGATGACACTGTGCCCGTGTTGTAACATGAAGTGCTCCATTGTGCAGTGTTTCTTTCACTGAGAGTTGCAATTTTGATAACTGTTCCTCCTTCCTTGCCTAAGAGAGGGATTTGCACTCAGCTTACCAAAAACTGACCAGAAAATGTGACTCAGTGAACACTGTTCAAACTAGAAGGAAGGAGGGAAGGCAGAAAACTATTTATAGTATCTGTAGTGCAGCAAAGGACTTTAAAATGTAGATAGAAGCATTGGCAATTTAGAAATTTTAGGAAATAAAAACATACTAAATAGAGTTCTAAAAATAGTTAATGCCTGTGATAATAGCATATGATATGTCAAATGGCAAATACGTGCTCTCTAAGTATGAAATTTTCTCCTTCTGAAAGTATAGAGAAAACAAACAAAAAGCAGGTGGAGGGTAGGCAGTGAGAACAGATTTTTTCTGAAGAAACTTTCAGTGTCACTGCATCTCTTTGATGTTGTGTTATAGAGATGAAGAGATGAACAGTTATAAGAACACTGTCACAATGAAATCAAGCAAAGCAGAGATAATATACATCTTTTGATATGTATAGGGGAGATAGTGTCTTGATTAATATCTTCTTATGTTGGTTCTTATGTTATTAATGTTCTGCTTATTGAGATGTACTTGTTGGGGCACTTATTTTACAGAAAGTTAGTGATAGAGTAGCAAATTAATATAATTCATACCCAAGAAAGAATTTTCTCAAGGTCTTGCATTGAACTGATCTTGCCCAGTTTAGCACACCTAAACTTTACTCCTTTGCTAGCAATTCTTTCCTAATAATTTCAATTATTAAGCCCTCTTGCACTTGTAATCCATGAAAAAGTGTTTAACATGTTATTAAAATTATATTTCATGTTAGTAATTGAACTCACAAGGGTAGCCACGAAAAACCTTAAATCTGTGTTTTGTTTGACTAAGGATGTTTTGAAAATTTCATCTTGCTTTCTCCTAAAAATAATGACTCTGTACTTGTTTATCTGAAAGACAGGGTTTCCCTATCTATTCTGCTGTTTAGAACTTTTACCAAATCATAAATAATTAATTTTTTTTTTGGTGGCACAATGTAGAAGAATAAGAAAAAGGATTTTTTAAAAAAGATTGACATTAATTTGATGGGATAATTTATTCTGCCAAGCTCCATTTAAAACATTCATCCTATGCTATTAAATTGATTATACTCTTGGTAAGGAAGAAATATTGCCAAACTCAATCTTTAGAAATTTAGATTTTTTTAATGAAAATTGGTAAGAATTGGTGGTAATTGGTTAAAATTAGGTGTCATCTCTGTATGTATGTCCTTAGGGATATTCTATATCAGTCACCATTTCTTTGTTCTATAAAACTCTTACTGTATTTTATTTGCTAAGTTGAAATGTGAAATTTTAGAAAAGGCAGAGCATTTATTTGTAAGTGGAATGAAATGACAGTCCTAAATTTGTCTTATTTTTAGAGTTTTAATGTTAAAGAGTTTTTATGTTGACTTTAAAGAATCTTAATACTGAGAAGCTTTGTAGATGTTTAGTGGGTCTACTGAGTGCATACATCTGTTTGTATAACTAGGACTTAGCCTTAGGTTAAACACCAAGGATTCAAACACAATGTTCCTAGAAAAAATACATTAACAAAGATATGGAGTTTTATTGGTCTATTAAGCAATTTAGAAATCATAGCTCTTTTAATGGATTGATTTTTCTTTGGTGATTGTCTCCAATGTGATTTGGTGATTGTAAGGTTTATGCAGTCAGATCCAAGTAAAAGACAATTTTCATTATGCAGTGCAGTTGGACTACGTATATTTCACCAAACTTATCTTTAAGAATGAATTTATATCTTATCCAATTATAAGTTTAGTTTTGAGAGGTGACTTTCTTGAAAACCTACACTATGTAAATAAGGCTATTGGCACCACTAAACTTTATTAAATACTTGATAAATCTTTTCTGTTTGTTTGTTTAATGCTGTGCATAAAGCCAGAATTTTTTATTCTTCCAGAGTACCATAAAGAGATTTCCGAAAAAGACTGGATTTAAAGGTTATCTAATTTTAAGGAGTCATTAACCAAGAAAGAAATAGGGTCCAATCTGATCAGGGGTGGAGGCTAAGAGGCTGTAAAACTTTATTGATTTTTTTGACTCCAAAAACAGGACAAATTCCTAATCTCTGATCTTGTTTTTACTGTAGAAGTAGTCATTTAAATTTATAATATAAGAATGTCTGTACCTAGTTATTTATATCTTTACATAAATGAGTTAGATTATTTCAACTTGATCTTTTCTAAGATCAAAGTGTATTTGAGAAAAAATACTGATAAGTGATAAGTGGTGCTTGTAATTTCTAATAAAACATATTCTCAGCAAAACATTTAAAATTACAAAGCAAAATGTCATTAAATAGACATAATTAAGAGCTAGCACGTGTCTTTTTATAAGCTCAATCAATGACAAATACTAAATTCATCTTGACTCTCAACAGGAAATTCTAATGTTAACAACTAGTAAAAAATAAATGAAGAATATGCTAATTTGATTTGTGGTTTTGTAGGTGGTATCCACGGATTTGAAGTATTGTTAATGATTGTTCTTTAATGATGCTAGTTTAGTGGTGATAATTATTACAAGGTACTGTTTGGTCTTCCAAGGTCTAGCACTAGCTTAACCATTCCGGAAAATGTTAAGGTTAATGAACTAATGTTGATACAAATCAAATTTAATTCCTTAGTTATAAGCCCAGTAATAAGGTAATTTTTAGAAGACAAATCAAAAGATCATGAGATTTATTATTATGTATTTAAAATGAATAGTTGAAAAAAGGAAAATAAGTTGGAAAATTTACATAATTTATAGTTTAGAAAATCAGTTTACTGGGAGTTCCTAATCTCAGCATAACATATTAAATGAGTCTATCCAAATTTTTTAACAATGATTGTATTTTTAAGTATAGTAGTAACTTCATTAACTCTAGGAAATATGATGTGCAAGACATCTCAACAAATATAGCTCTCTGACATGCAATATTCATAATACATTCTCTTCTTTTTGGAAAAAGGACTAGAAAAGAGTCAAAATTTTAGCATTATATGGACTTTATAGATTATTATTGTTATATTTCAGAGAAAAGAGAAACTTTGTTTTTGCTATTTATATTAGCAGTGTTCTTTTCTTGCTGTATAGAAGCCCAAAAAATAAACACCTCAGTATACGATATGGCAATTCAATTCTGAGAATAGAATAAAATGCGTAATACAAGAAGACAGTCTGATGTTAAAAAAAAAAAAAAAGGTGAGACAAATATATATTTTTTTTGAGTTGGTGTCTCGCTCTGTCACCCAGACTGAAGTGCCACTCCAAGTAGCCGGAACTACAGGCGTGCACTATTATGCTCGGCTAATTTTTGATTTATTGTAGACACGAAGTCTTGCCAAGTTGCCCGGGCGGGTCTCGAACCCACGGGCTCAGGCAAGCCACTCGCCTTGACCTCCCAAAATGCTGGAATTACAGGCTGAGCCACTGAACCCGGCCGACAAAGATATTAAGAGAACTTAAAGTGATCATAGCAGAGGAACAATTGTGTGGGGAAATAAGAAATAATGAAAAATACTAAAGAAAATACCTCTGTGCAAGAAAGCCTATTTGCACACACTACCTTGAGTCCAACACATTCAAGACTTACTTTATGGCAGAATGTTATCTGTTAGGCTATTAAAATGATGGATGCATAATATTTTATTTATACATACAGTTTTCCTAGGTAATGTGCAAATGTAAGAAATTTGGATAGAATAATTTTAGCATTTTAATGGATTTCTGCTTTAGTGGATTATCTTTTTAGACCAGAATATTTATCTCTCTTTAAAGCCAAATCACATGTAGGATCATCTGCAAACCTAAATTATGACTACAAGATGTTTTTATAAATGCATACGGTTTTTGAATGTATAACTATTATAAAAATAAGACAGGGTATGAGCCAAAAACATTTATGAATTCTAATTCAGTACTGCCGTGAGCCTAAATTGATTATATGCAGAAAGGTTGTTTACCATGTTAACCAGACTGCCATATTTGCTGTGGTAATTTCATTTTTTCCAGGGCTAATTAAAGTTTGGGGTTATAATATTGTGTAATAGAATTTTGTCTTAGCAAATGAGGAGATTTCGTAGTTTAGACAGACCGAAGTGTTCAAATTATGAACTCTTTTCTTAGTCATCATTCAAGAACGTTACATATCAAGTTGACTGTTTCACTAATTTAGCGGTAGAGAAGTTTTATATCTATCAATCAGGACATACTTAATAAACTATTGATTTGTGTCCAACACCTAGCTAATAATTACAAAGGAAATAGAATATACTCCTCACACTATAAAATGGGAGATAATGAGAGGGTGTGTATTCTGATAAATACAAACACCATTATAAAGACATTGTGTAAGCCATAAGGAAAGTGTTAATTTGGGGCAAAATATTTGCATTTAATTTTGGAGAACAGAGGCATAACTGGAAAGGAAAATGGGATGTGCATTTTAAGATAGAGTTATAGGTCAGTAAACCTGAGAATATGGGCAATTTAAGATGGAGTCATAGGTTAGGAAACCTGAGAGTACAGGCAATTTCAATAAGCAGACAAGATCATTATCACAATTAATGAAAGACTCAGTGAAAGCTCATTTTGTTTTATGGGATTTTTAATCATTATGAAGGTGTTTAAATCAATCTCAGTATGTCCCTAAAGGATTATTTTTTATGGAATTGTTTTTTGATGGAATGTGTAGAAACAAAATTTAAAATGCTTTTAAGCAACATACTACATTCCAAAAACTTTCTCAGATGTGTTTTATACATTTAATGTTATAACAACCCAATGAAGTAAGTGGCATTGCAGATAAAAACACTGAAGCTCAGAGGTTAAGTAATTTCTTCAAAGTACTAATAAGTTATGAGTCCAGATTTGAACCCTTATCTATTTGTCTTAAAGGCTTATATTCCTGTCCTTCCCTGCCCCATTGCCTCTTGGAGTTCCTAAAGAAACTTCAGAAGATTTCCAGTGAAATGTTAGTATTTTCCTTGTGAATGAGTCCTTGGATCTCTAGGAATGGTTTTGATTACTTTACTCCTATAGCCACTTGAACAATCCTTAACCACTCTTGCCACCCACTATCACCTCATTTTCTGAGTTACTACTCTGCTACCATCTTGTAAAAATCTGAGCAGATTTTACACTAAATTGTGAAGTAGGAAGATATTTTCATTGCTTTTCTTTCCTGAAGATACCAGTAGCCCAGGGAAGGAGATTCAAGCATACTTAATTCTTTTTAATGGAGTGACGTGAGGGTTTAACATCTACAATAGGGTTATTTGTTGTTAATTTTTTTGCTCTGTCAGCTAACAAAGCTAAGATGTAGAAAATTGCAAAAAGGAAAACATTACAATATGGAAACTAGAGGTTTTCCTATGCAATATCTTTATCATGTTTTATCATGGCTACTGACATCTGATAGTTGGATATTCATTTATGGGGGTGGGAAAACTACTCGTATTCTATTGCAATATAAATGTCATGCAATTCTGAAGTATTAGCCTTGCAACAGTGGAGTGGTGGTGATTCTTGGCAAGGTGGCAGGAAAGAATGAGAAGATAGCTGAACATAAGATGGGTCAATGACACTAGAGATAATACTTGTAACTGCCTTGTGTAGGCCAGCTGAGGAAGGCTGAGTGGAAGGTGCTGAGTGAGCAGGTGGAACTTAAACTGTTGGCTTCCCACAGTGCCTTGCAGTTTTTGCCCTGGATTACTGGTGAGAAGTCCAGAAGGTCCTGGGAGGGAAAGTAAGCAGTCAACAATATGGACAGAATTATAGAAAACCTCCTCCATTGCTTCCTCTCCTGGTTTGACACACCACCTAAGTCATAGCCATCTGTTTGCCAAAGGTTGAGCTATCCAGGGTCCTTTCTTTTCACAGGCCTATACAGCTGTCTCACTATAGAACCAGGCTAAATAAACAATGCCTTTCATTTCCTGCCTTTCTTCAGAGGACTCGATGCTCTGGATGACTTTTTCTTTCCTTCTTACAATGTATCCACAGGACAGATAAGGGAATAGGTATTTTCTTTGGAGACATTGGAAGACATGAGGCAAGGGACAAAAACAGAGCCAACTTGGGTCCCTGGCCGTTTAGGCTGGTGCTCCTGATCACAGGGTAACAAGAGAGACTTCAGTATACCCAGTACTTCACATATTAATAAAATAGCCTAGGATATTTTCCAAGTATACTTTTTTCTGTGTTTGTTTCTTATGCTTTGGCATGAGATATCTGGGATTCTAGAAATTCTAAATCCTTGTGATGATCTTGAAGTCAAGGCCACCCCATTTTTCCATGTTAGACTTCCCAAGATAAAGATGGACTTAGGAGGATCCCTCAATTTGTGTTTCACAAGTTTGAGTTCTGTCTCTGTCACCTACAAGCTTTGTGCCTTTCAGCAAGTGACTTAAGTTCTGAATCAGTTGCCTCACCTGTAAAATGAGTTGATAGTGGTAATGATGGTGGTTGTGGTCATGATGGTACCGGTGGTTGTAGTGTTTACAATAGTGAAAGTGTTGGTGTTGGTTATGGTAGTGTTGGAGATGGTTATGATGGCGGGGGTGTTAGTTGTTGTTGTTGGTGGTGGTGGTAAAGGTGAAGTTGGTGGTGGTTGTAGGTGACAGTGGTGGTGGTTGAGGTAGTAGAGATAATAATGGTTGTAGTGGTGGTGGTTGTGGTTTGGATATGGTGGCGGTGGTGGTTTTGGACACATTGGAGGTGGTAGTGATGGTGGAGGTGGTGGGAGTGGTGGTTGTGCTGGTTTAAGATGTGGTGGTAGAGGTGGCAATGATGGCGGTGATGGTGGCGATGGTAGTCATGGTTGTGGTAGTGTTGAAGATGATGGTGGTAGTGGTGGTAGTGATTGCTGTTGGTGTTGCTGGTGGTAGTGGTGGCGATGAGGATAGTGATGGTGTTAAGTTTATTGAGGACAGTTTTCATGCAATTTTTCTTATAATACTCATGATTTAATCTTCACAACTGTATTGTGTAGGTACTGTATTATACTAGTTTTGCAGATGAAGAAATTGAGGTTTCTGGGTCACACAGCTAATAAAGGGTGAATCCAGAATTCAGCAATAAGACACCCTGACTGTGACGCCTACATTGTCTCATTAGGAGCTGTTTCTCCCTTCAAATGGCTTTCGTACACAAGGAGGAGCATGTATGAGGTTGTGTTGCTGTGAGCCTAACTTCAACACCTACTCATGCTGCTCAGGCGATGAGAAACTAGAACAGTCATTTATTTTTTGAACAGCCACATTGTACCCCCATGCCCTGCTCTTCATTAACCTAGGAGAACCTTGATTAGCTGAGTTTGAGAAGCAAAAGAACACTAGATGCTATCATTCTTCCATGTGTCTGACCTGTCCAATTATTGTTGTTTATTTTTTCTCCTACACAGTGTTTATTGCCTGTTTTTTTCTAATTAAAAAAAAGAAACTTATTTATTCTTAGTTTTCTGTCATTGCCTGCACTGGTTAATGTAGTGTTTAACTTCCTTATATGGCTGAATAATGAATGCAGCTTTTCTCCATACTTAAAATAGTAGTTTCCTTTCTTTCTTTTTTTAATGTTACCAGACAATGTAAATTAATGACAATGGTCATTAGTATCAGGGGATGCTTGTTATCTTGTGGTAACACTAAAAAGAAGTTTAAAAAGTTTATATTCTCTGACCTTAGAGGTGATTAACAGTAAGAATTATTGATTAGAAAACTTTCCTAAGATCGGTGACCCACATGACAATTAATCTGATACAAACTTCAATGCTAACCTCCACAGCATATAGAATTTTTAGATAAGTTTTTTACAAATCTGATTCCAAGTCACTCTTACTTCTAAATAGCATGCTTTCTAGAGTACAAGAATAAAGAAAAAATTACCTAAAATCAGACGACTGTCCAATGACATGTTGCATAAGCTTCATACAAAATCTGTATTCATTTGTATCTACAGCAAATTTGTTTTTGAACAGGGTAGCCTTCTTTTATTTTAACTTTTACAAGGAAAATTATTTGTCTGTTTGGAGTAAATGCAATGGCAATATGTTTATAAATATAATTAGTTATAACCTTTAAAGGAAGCCTGCAACAAAGAACATTTCTCTTATACATATGCATATAATCTTTATTTATCAAGATAAAATTGGGAAGCAAAATTAAGTCTTATTTACATAGAGCTTCATCATTAGGGTACAATAGTTTCTAAAATAAGGACAGCTTTCCTTCTTGCTCACTAACATTACGATCTTGATACAGGTTTTTTTTTAATGAGCCATTCAGCTGAATGCCTATATCTGTGTTTCTGGGATTTGCTGAAAGAAAAAGTGTACAGGGCAGGGACGAATGGAGGCAGAGAAAGAGGTAGAGGCAAGAAGAATAAGGAGGAGGAGGTAGACAGGGGAAGATAGAGGAAGGGAGAAGGGAGGCAGACAGAGGGACAGAGACAGAGACCAAGAATATACAGCCCTGATTCGATTTCAGCTATTACTGAGATGGAGTGAAGCCTGGAGTTAGTCCATATTCTTGCTGAAGCAAACAGAAGACAGTATGAGAGTAAGGAAATAGAAATGAGATTCGCTCAAGCTGCTTCTTTATTAAAAATAGAGAACAACTTTGTCCTTGAAATCAATTTCATGTGCCTGAGTGTGTTTGAGGAGCCAGTAGCTTTTGGAATACAGTAGTGCTGGGACCCTATTCATTGATTCCTGCTTTCAGCAGATGTTCTGTGAGCCCCTATCCTGTGCCAAGTCCCTTACAAGATGCTGGGACCACAGTGGTAACTACGACATAGCCCCTGCCATAGAGATCTTCTTGCTCTGCTAGAGGAGATATATGGACAAATTTTCAACCATACAGCTTTCCATGGGCATCTAGTCACGCCCAACACGTCTCTGGGCCTTCCTGGGCATCATTCTTTTACTGAGTGCCTCCTGATGGGTCTCTTGCCACTAGTGTTTAAGTTGAGAACAAATAATGACAAGCTGTCAGTGTCATTACTGCTGGTCCCCTCTGACAGCAGCAATCCACTCCCTGGGCTTGCTCTTCCCCAGAAGAGAACCACACGGCTCCCTCTCCTTTCCTGTCCTCATCCCAGATGGCTCCTGTCACCATTTGGCTGCCCTCTCTGATGGAGACCAGAAGAGTAGAGATTGGGAACAATTCAAATCTGATTCATTTTTCATCCCAGTAATGAATTCAGAAGAATGGGAAGTAGGGAGAGGTTTTGTCTTCTACTTTGTTTCCTAATCCTGCAAATTACCAGGGAAGAATATATCACTCACATCTGAGTTATTTCTCTACATTCGGTAACTTCACTGAGGATAAACAAATGAGGCTATTACAGGCATTGGAAATAATTAGTCGGGAATTCAATAAGCTGAGGCCCAGTGTCTTCAGGATCTTGATCTCAGGCTCAAGTGGCCAGCATCTCAGAATATCCTGACATGGAATTGATGGAATCCAGACAGATTACCTGGGAAAGACAGACGATCAGAGGTGGGGTCTTTTTGATCTGTTGTTAACATAGACAAAAAAATTCTCTATGGGTGAGTTCTGGGATGCTAAAAGCTGATACGTTATAAGAAGTGATTTATCTACCAACACATAGTCTAATATAATGGAATAATATTAATATAATAATAAATATACATATACAAGTATATATAAAGTAAAACAGATACAATAAAATAATAACAAAGTTTATTAAATCTAGGCTGGGAAGAGTGACCCACGTCTGCAATACTAACACATCGGGAGGCCCAGGTGGGCAGACTGCTTGAACCTAGGAGTTCGAGATCTGCCTAGGCAACACAGGGAGACCTCATCTCTACAAAAAATAAAAAAACAATTAGTCATGTATGGAGTGTGGTGGCACATTCCTGTAGTCCCAGCTATTCGAGAGGCTGAGGTGGGAGGGTCACTTGAGCCTAGGAGATGGAGGCTGCAATAAGCCATGATCGTGCCACGGCACTACAGCCTGGGTGATAGAGTGAGACCTTGACTCAAAAAAAAAAGAAAGTCCAGATATTTATCTGGAAAATCCTAGAACTCAAGTGTACTGCAGAAGTTAATTGTTTGAATAATTACATATACTCTATAGTTTGAATTCTTTTAGGGAAGGAACATCTTTACTAATATTCCATGGCTTCCATAGTCATTGTAAACTATATTCTCTTAAATTAATCTGGTTTTTGTAATTTGGTTATTAATCCTATGACCAATTCTTAAATATGAAGCACTTGAGGTATTTTGAGGTGAATCTGAGTCTTTCAGTTTTCTAGTCTACTGTTCCATGATTCTATGTGTTTATCTTTTATATGTGTATATATTTCTTCCGTCCAAGCTATCAGTGTGCCTGATTCTAGCTATGTGTTACTTACCAAACATGAACATGGAATAAAAGTGAATTTTAGGTGCTCATTGTGGACACAATATAGTGACCTTGGGGAGCCAAGTTTTAGCACTTTCCTTTGTGAATGGGCGTTGTGACAGTTGTTGTGGTACCCAGAGACCCCTTCTGCAGGTAACATAATGATGAAAAACAAGCACAGACTTTGGGGCAGACTAGCCTGGATTTAAATCTTTGTTCTGTGTCATAGACTGCCTACCTTGAGATGACTTAGCCTCCTTATGTTTCAGTCGCATCTCGAAAATGTTTGCTCTCCTGAAAGAAAGCATGATACTGAATTAACACTGAAACATGAAATAAGATTTACATTCAAGTATGAGGAAACTTCATCTGTATTCCCTTTTGTTTTCTAAATTAATCCATGCCTTAGTTTTCTTTTCTTTTTTCTTTTTTCTTTTTTAAATCGTGGTCTCACTCTTTTGCCCAGGCTGAAGTTCAGTGGCACCACCAAGGCTTACAGCAGCCTCAACTTCTGCCGTAGCCTCCTGAGTAGCTTGGACTACAGGCACGCACTACTATGCCTGGTTACTCTCTAAATATATTTTTTGTAAAGATGAGGTCTTGCTATGTTGCCTAGTCTGATCTCGAACTCCTGGGCTCAAGCAATCCTCCCACCTTGGCCCCCCAAAGTGCTGAGATTACAGGCATGAGCCACCCTGCCAGGCCCTTAGTTTTCTTAATATAGTTATTGAAGACAACAAATAACATATAAGCCAAATAAGAGAAGCTTAAATCCTTGTTTCTTAGTGAGCCTTGATAAGTAATGAACTTGTCAAATTATATTTATCCACTGGATTGATCTGTTAAGTCAATTTTGTCAAATTTGTTTCAGTGTCTCATATAAATTGGTATTGCTGTCACAATGTGTTTAGGATAGCAGTATTAATTATTGTTCAAATCATAGCACTTTTGTGAGTGAAAGGGACCTATTACTAATTATACAGGTGCAATAATTAGGAAGTGTGGTATAGTCACCCTAATTTGAGTAACTCTTTTTTTGCTTGCTGTCTCAGAAAATTAGAGAGATTGCTTTGCTGTTGGGGATGCTTGCAATAATAAAGCAATAGTCAACAGAAATGAAAGGCTTTGCATTTGATGTTTCTGATTGTTTGCTTTACTTCCCCACATCTTGCCCCTTTTTATTGCTGTTGTTAAATGAAGCTGTTCGAAAACCGTCTAAAACAACTTGGCTAGTAAACACGTCTGCAGGAATGGAGACAAATATGGGAAGTTAATTAGATTAGTGGCAATGAAAGAGAGAATCCATTATGCCTAAACCACGACTCCATTGGTTTGCTAGTCAAACCACATTGACAGTTTTCTGTCTTTTTTTCCCCCACATAGATTAAAACAATTGATTTTTCTTCTATGTCTTCAGGGAAATTACTAAGTTTTTGCTGAAGTAGTTTTGTGGGATTGTGAGTATAATGTTGTCTCTGCACCATTCAAAAGAGATATCAATTATGTCTTTGTTATTTTTTGGTAAGAAAATCTCTGAAATCCTTTCCAGCTCTAAAAGACCAATTATTCAGCAGCACCACATCCTCTTGAGACCTCCTGGTTTTGTCTTACCTTATCTAACTCTTAGACTGGGGAAATGCTTGGTGCCTTTTGGGCTGTCCTCAGCAGCC
Source organism: Tarsius wallacei (assembly GCA_963574415.1). Taxonomy (NCBI): domain Eukaryota; kingdom Metazoa; phylum Chordata; class Mammalia; order Primates; family Tarsiidae; genus Tarsius; species Tarsius wallacei. The sequence continues at coordinate 20,974 of CAUYQG010099320.1, forward strand.
TCCTCTTGCATTCTGTGGACACTCCTCAGGACCCAGTCTTAAGGACTCTTTCCTTCCCTTTTACAAGTATCTGAGCAAATTGTCCATGCTCTTTGGTATCCAGATGACATTCATTTGTCTGTGTGCCTTCTTTCCCAATATTGCCAATATTCTCCACTGGATTCCTATTATCTTATTATTAATATACATCATTATCTTCTTTATTTAAACAATAGTGTTTCAGGTTGGCTGTGTAGAAGTAGAGGGAAAAATATTCATCTTTAGGCATAAGCCAATTCAATTCAAATCAAGTTGGCTGTATACATAATACATATATTGACTTATTGTAAAGGTATGACAAATTAAACTTATTTATTGATTTTAAGTAAAGGAAGAAGTATTGCAAAAGTACATGAGCTATAAATAAACATCCAAGAGATTCCAATAAAACCTCATTTAAACATAAAAAGTGTGGATGGGACAGCAAAATAAAGAATTAAGTATTTGATTAGGCAATAATAGATCAGTCAAGGCAAGAAAAATATATAATTCAGCACAAGGAAAAATCAATCATGCAAGGACAGAACTGGAATCATTAGACCTAGAAAAATCTTAAGTAAAATAATTTCTAAGGGCTTTAAGTTGAGCACAAGTTCAATGTTCTTCAGCAGAGTATACAAGTAATACTATGTACTGGTCCCAATGTTCTAGACACAGACCAGACACACTTTCATATAAAAACACACTTTATTGCTAAATCTAATGAGGAACCTTATATATGAATGCAGACATCTATAGATGCTTTCTTCCCCCTGGTCTACCAGCCTCAGTGGCTAGAATCTCAACAGTTCTCAGAATTTGGACCTCAATATCAGAAATTGTTTTCCAACAAAATCAACACTGAAAATAAGAGAATGCAATTTCACTCATTAGCAGTTCTATAATAACTTGGTGATTTGTGTTTCATTTTATAAATACTTGAAGGGCATGATCAATATTTTTATATTGGAAAAATCAAGTTCCTAACTTTCTATTTCTAAATTGTTCATACAATTAAGGTGTCATTTAAATGTTAGGTTATTTATCTTGCATAAATCTTACAAATTTTCTTTCTTAATTGGTATAAAATATGGTACTCAAGAAATGAATTTTCTTAGCAGCTGTTAGGTGGTAAATCAATGTGTTTTACTATATGCAACACTTAGTGAAACATCTCGTCATGTGCTTGCAATGGATCAATGCAGAGTTCATGAGAATATAATGCATCTTCTTCTATGTCCATCTGTTATACTCCTAGCTGTTTATCCAAGGATTAGTAAATATAAAACTTTGCCTATCAACAAAGGAAGTTTGAATGTAACTTCTTGACACATATAATACCTTTGTAAGCCTTTGCATTCCTATTGAAAGCACATTAATTTGTATCAGGCTGTGCAATGATATATATAAGAAGGCCTCAAGCTACAGGACATGAGTGTTTTCACTTGAATTTAAAATGAGACTCACATAGTTTTTGGAGAGAAAAAATAACCAGATGCACAATGTAAAGCAAGCCAATGTTACTAATTTCTGAATTATTTCTGACTTTTTCTTTATTAAAAGAAAAGGAATCTGTTTGTAACGATTCTTTTTTTTTTTATTCAATATTTTTTATTATGATATTGTGGGGTACAGTTAAGGGTTAGGTATACAAATATGCTTCATTCAGGCACCCTTATTGATAAGAGGTGTCTCCCCATGTAACGATTCTTAAAACAGATAATGTAAATATTAGCAATAATTACCAGAAAAATGCATAAATTAGACTTTAGTATTTCAGAGGACATTTAAAGGAAATCAGTAATAGCAAAAGTATCCATAGTTTTCATCCACAATAAAATTGTGTTTGTATCCTCCTAGTTGAGCTTATCACTAAATTTGATCACTAAAATTTATCACTAAATACACAATTTTTTCGTTATTATGACTGATTTGTGCTTTTGCAATTTTAGCAGTTGTGGTTTTATGAACAAAATATTAGCCAGTTAATTTACTGGGAAATTCTAAAAACAATAAAACTACCTATCTTGTGGACATAATACTAGCCAGTTAATTTATCAGGAATTTCTAAAACCAATAAAACTGCCTATATTATGTTTGATCCATGCAGCCTAAGAAGCATGTTCTGTCAAGGAAACAGTCTTTTAAAGTAGCATTCCATCCCTGTGGTCAAGAATCAATTGCAATTATAAATGCATGGCAATAAAGACTATACCTAGCTAATAATTTCCAGCTTTTAATATAGTGCCTGATACACTGTAAATGGCTGTAAATAGATGATTACAATATAGACGGAATGTCTTTCTATGTAAAATAGCTTTTATGTTCTCGAGATTAAGAAATAACACATTCGTGGAAAACAGTTATATATAAGATGGTTGGGTATGCTTAATACACCATCAGGTCATCTCATCAACAAGGTTATAAAATGTCATAGACATGGTCACAGTCATACAAGATCACTTCCCCATGAGATTAATATGTCCTGACATACCACTAAACAGCCTGTGTAGTCCAAGCTGTATAGCCTGGCTGTGAAGAGCATGAGTTCTGAAATCAGACAGTTTGGTTCAAAACTCAGCTCAAAAACTTGCTTGAAAGGTAATCTTGGGCTGGTTACTTAGCACTTCTCTACCTCAGTTTCCTCATCTAAAAGCAGGATGCATCGTTTTATAACAAGATTTTATGAGAAGTAAACTAGATAATATGTGTTAAAAAGACTAAACCTATGCTTGATACATAGTAGAAACTCAATCCATTTTGACCATTGCTAAGTTATTGATTTTAATATAGCTTAGGAGGTCAGGTGCAGTGTCTCATGCCTCCCAGCACTTTGGGAGGCCGAAATGAGAGGATTGCCTGAGCCCACAGGTTTGACACCAGCCTGGGCTACTTGGTGAGACCTCATCTCTACAATAAATCAAGAAAAATTAGCCAAATATGGTGGCACATGCCTATAGTTTCAGCTACTTAGAAGGCTGAGACAGTAGGATCACCTGAGCCCAGTAGGTTGAGGCTGCTGTAGCCGTCAACGTGCCACCACACTCCAGCCTGAACGACACAATGAGACTCCAACTAAAACAAACAAAAAAAAAAGGATGACTTAGATATCTATATAAAGATAGTATACTCACTATGAAATGTTTTTTAAAGATTAGAAGAGAATTGTAATGAATCTCACAAACTAGAGATGATTACCTTTTACATTTTACTGTATACAGGCATAATCTTTGCGTTGCCCTTGATTTTTGCTGTGCAAGTCTGTGTTAAAAAATATTTATTATATAAATACTGTTCTTTAAAGTAAAATCTTTAAAAATGTATTTATTTTTGTAGAGACGAGGTGTCATTATGTTGCCCAGGCTAGTCTCAAACTCCTGGGCTCAGCTATTCTTCCTACCTCAGGAAATCACAGGCATGAGCCACCATGTCCAGCCCTGTAAAATCTTTATAGCTGAATATTATTTCATTGTATGAATACAATGTATTTAATGAGGCCCCTATTGTTAATTTTTGGTTTAATGCTGTTTTTTAAACAAATGTTTACAAATAAATAATTAATATCATAGTAAAAATTTTGAATAGCAAAAATTCTCGGTTCACAGATTAGTTCCTCAGGCTAAATTCTTAAATTGGAAGATATAGTCCAAAATGTTAGACGTAGTAAGGCTCTTAACTTGCATGAAGCTAATTTAGGAGAATCTGTACAAATTTACATTCTTAGTGTCTGGGTATAATTTTCTGCCAGAACTAGTTATTTGTTAGAAAACCTTGTCAGTGCTTATATATGGAAGAAATTCTTTAAAATTTTCTGCTAGCATTTATGGAGTGTATATTATGTGCAAAGTGTTGGAACAGCTATTATTATACTTTAAATCTGTTACCTTTGAAGTGTGCCTGGATTCCAATAATAAGTATTATTGTTCAATACTCTTTTTTAAAATGCGTTTTAAAAATTATCTTCAGAGCCATAGATAATACCTATTAGTAAAATCTCCTTATGGCATTGTTTTGCCTTACCATTCATTTCATTCAAAAGTCTTAGTGCCAAACAACTTTAGACTAGTTCCCAAATCAAATCCCATCTCAAAAACGAATTGTTTTTTCAAAATAATTTATCCAGGTTGCAGCTGTTTTACAGTATTATAGAGCGGGTATATTCTTGATTCAAACTCCCATTTCAATCCCTTTTGCTGACTTTATGGGCATGACTCATTTAGTTATGTCTTCTTAAAACTCAGTTTGTTTGTTTTTTTTCCCAAAAAGATGGTGAAAATAGTTCTCAATCAAAGTGCTGTGATGAGTATCATAATATAAGGTATGTTAAAACGCTATTAGTAAGAAAATGGCATGCAATGCATTATCATTATTGTTATCAAATATTGAAGAGAACTTATAGATGAGCTTACAAGGTGGGAAGATGTGTTTAAATGGCATGACACCACAAAAAAATGATAACTGTGTGAGATAATACATATGCTAATGTAATATACCACTAACTAGATGTAACCATTATGCATATATACCTCAAAACATTATGCTATAGATGATAAATATAATTATCAATTTTAAAAAATACAGTAAAAAAGTATTATGATGATGACTATATTTTTATAGTAGGAAAATCTTACAATACTGTTTTCCCACTGCAATATTTGCAAATAGATAGTTGAAAATTTTTCTTCTTTCCTGTAATAGTCACATACATTAAACTATAAGTAGAATATATGAACCTCTTTAAGTAGTTACCATCTAGAAAGCTTTTAATGCCAGCCACATAAAATTACTTTTAATGTAATCCCTAATATTGGATATTGTTCTCTTCCTTATTTGGCCTGTAACAGATCAAATTGAAAGATCTTGCTGGCATTTCTGTAAGTCGGGATAATTTAGTGTTCTGATGGCCTGATTTTTTTTCATTACATTCTTCCATTGCCCTCAGGGGGGTACTATAATAATCTAACAAACCATCTCTAAGATTTATTGCCTGAAACTTAAGGGAAAAGAGGCATATGTTCTATCCCTTGTCTCATGATTTGCTGAAAAGTTCAACCAGAAAGTTTTTATTTAATATATTTTCTCTAGTATTTGCCTCATGAGGTAGCCTCTTTTTCTTTTTCCTTTATTCTTTCTCTCTTTTCTCGCTCCTTTTTTAAAAGAATCTTCTCACTCTTAGTCCTTGGTTGCCTCTATCCTCTATGCTATTTTTAAATAACTCACAGAGCTTCATTTTTGGTGGTATCATGTATGGAATAGCACCATTAATGAGTTAGCAGATGAATTGGTTAGTTGATAGACAGTTGTGAAATTGAAGGCGAAGCAGGAACGAGAGGACCATACACATGCGACTACATTCTCACTACCACTTCTGCCCATTAGATGGATACTGGCAGACGACGTGTGGCACTGGAATGCATGATTTCCACTATATTCTGAGCAAGATGATTTCTACTGTAATTATTTCCAAAAACCTGAGCATGTTTCCTTTCCGCTATCCAGCCTCTTTCTATGCCACCACCTCCACCCCTTTTATAATTCAGTGAGCTAAATAGCAGATGGAGGTTGGGTTGTAGGACTTAGGGTATTCTAAAGTTATGACTTGCTGGGCTTGGTGGCTCAGCCTGTCATCTCAGCACTTTGGGAGGCGGAGGCGAGTGGATTGCCTGAGCCCGCGGGTTCGAGACCAGCCAGGGCAACTCGGCGAGACCTCCTCTCCACAATAAGTCAAAAACTGGCTAAGCATGGTAGCGCTCATGTGTAGTTCCGGCTACTTGGAAGGCTGAGGTGGAAGGATCGCTGGGGCCCAGAAGGTCAAGGCTGCGGTGGCTGTGAGTGTGCCACTGCCCTCCAGACTGGGTGACAGAGTAAGACGCCAACTCAAAATAAAATAAAGTTATGACTGCATATCTACTCACAATAAACGGAAGCATTGATGTGGTGTTTTGTGCGCATGTTTCTGAAGATTTGTGAATTTAAAAATCTTCCGGGGTACAGATTTATTTCTGGCCAGCAGCTTGCGCCGGACGGTTCTGAAGTAGGAAGTTCTTGACAAAGAGCCTAAAAATCCATTATCTTTTGGCAATAAAGCAGGGCAAAACCCCTGATTTCTCTAATGAATCCAAGTGTATTTCTGACTCCTGAATCTGCAAATTTGCTTTCCTTGTAGAAAAAAATAAAATATACCCTGGTTACAGAATATGATTGGAAACTTAAAGGGGGGATTTTTGTCATCTCATAGGCTCTTTCAGTTGAGTACCAGAAGCTATATCAATGTGACTTTTTCAGTGAAATTTGTTCCCTCTGAAGAAGGTACCTTGCATTCTTGGCTCATGGTCTCAAAAAGTACAAATGACTATAGAAATGGCAGAATATGACAGGCCTCTAGTGAATTGATGTATTTGTGATAATGTCAAAATGATGTCTAAATATAATTGACTTTGATTTAAAGCATGTTATATGTTTTTTTTCATTTCTTTATAGTTACAGTTATCAAGGAAATGTGTTTTTATGAATCTTTCCTTTTGTTCCATTTTTCTATGATTTTTATGACTATGAATTATTTCCTATTTCAAAATCTTTTAACTTGATGCTGCAGTTAAAATTTGCTCTGAGCCGGGTGCAGTGGCTCATGCCTATAATCCCAGCACTTTGGGAGGCTGAGATGAGAGAATTGCCTGAGCCCATAGGTTCGAGACCAGTCTAGGCAACTTGGTGAGTCCTCATCTTTACAATAAATCAAAAACTTAGCTGGGCATGGTGGTGTGTGCCTATAGTTCCAGCTCTTAGAAGACTGAGGCGGGAGAATCGCCTGATCCCAGCAGGTCGAGGCTGCAGTAGCCATGAGCGTGTCACTGCACTCTAGCCTGGGTGACAGAGTGAGACTCCCAACTCCAAAAAAAAAGAAATTGCTCTCACACTGTATCTTTCACTATTGGTCAACCACAAGGTATAAGTAATATCCCTTGCATTTTAAATATGAAACCAGGGCCCCTCCAAATTACATGCTCCAGTGTGCAGAAGCTTGTTAATTAGAAGCTATGGCATTGTAGTTTCAGTTCTCCCACTACAGCCACCTTTTTAAGATACTTTTTTTTTTTTAGTTGGGGTCACACTCTGTTGCCCCGGTTGGAGTGCAGTGGCACTCTCATGGCCACTGCAGCCTCAACCTTCCATGCAGCTGGAAATACAGGTGTGTACCACCACACCTGGCTAATTTCCAAAACAATCCTAATTGCTGTCTCCCTTCACCCAGATTCAGACAGCTGAACTATGTTTCACTTTGTCCCTTGTGTGAAGGAAGTGTCTAAAGTGTCAAAATTTCCTGTGGTTTCAGAAGGGGAATGTAGAAAATAAAACAAGAGACAATCTCTCCACTTAGTGCTTTCAAATTGGCCTTTATTTGTGTGAATCTGAAGAGACGTGCTGCAGCAATGAAAATGTTCACAGACTAAAAAAAAATGTTGATAAATTAGGGCTGGGAGGGGTATCTGAATACTTGTGTCTTTACAGAGAACAATATAAAACAAAGATTCTTGAGGGTATGAGTTTATATTGGTGTGTTCTGGTTCAACTCCAAAGAAACTTTTAGTAGAATCGTACTGGACAATCTTTGATGCCCCAAATTACATTAGGAATTGGGTGCTGGGTAAGAAAGTGATAGAAAAGTAACAGATGGCTGAAGAATCTATATGACCCTTTTTATGACTAGACCCCCGGTCTAGTATGATAGAAGATTATTTAATTGTCATGGAGAAAACATATTTGTGACTTTATTACTTAGGGAATATATTCCTTAGTGCTGGACAATGTTATATGTGGGTATCTGCTTTTGTGAGTGAATAAATGCAATCTGGTCAGTAATTACAATCACCAGCAAAGACTCATAGCCCAGAAAAAAATGTCACCCCTGAAGAGACTGAACACAAGGTTAGCTCCTTGTGAAGAGTTGCCCAGAAAAAGCTAAGTGCTTTTCATTTTGACTGTTTTCTTTGTATTCAAGGATTCCACCAGGAGAAGGTAGGAAGGGCATCTATTCAAAAGATATTCGTTGAATATATGCTAAGTGCCAGGAAGTTGGGCACATAGGGTAAATAAAATAGAAAATGTCTTTGTTTAGGACTGACAGTTTACGCAGGCAGTGTGATCAAAACACAGCGGGCTGAGAGCTGTAGCGTTCCAATTACAGAGTGATGATATTCTCCCAGGGCAGAGAGGCTGAAAGTGTAGGAGAGGAAGGCTTCACTGAGGGAAAGGGTTACAAATTCATAAAATAAAACTGAAAAATGGACACAGGCAAAAGGCAGGAAGAGAAAAGTCTACCAAGAAAGAAGAAATCATTGAAATTTAAAGAAGTAGAGGAACCATAGATAGCATCTACTTAAGCATCCTTATCTTGTTTCTCAGATAAGGAACCAGACCATGAGAAATCTGGGGAATGACTTAGTAAGATCACATAGTTAGGAACTGGGCCTAGAACTGCCTGAGCCTAATCTCCGTTAATCTTGGTGTTGCCATCATGAAGTAAGAAAATCCTGGGGGAGAAATTGGGAGAACATAGCACTGAGACAATGGCCTTGTTCCTATACTATGCATATGCAGTCAGCATGTGATGTTGATATGGGAAATGTATATATATACTCTTTAAACCCCAAGTGGTACATGTGAGAAGTTATGTCCTTCTGCTGATGTCTCTGGGCTTCAGAGAAATGACCAACAAAATGCTTTGACTTGAAACTTACACAGAAGTAGCTGACATCAGTTAGGTTGTAGGCATGTAAAAATGTAGAACCACACTGCTGCCTCTGTGACTAAGCCCTCAGCACCGCTCACACCGGTGTCAAGTAGCAGAGGACCCTGGCTTCCCACAGCTCCACCACATTGATCTTATCAGTAAGTCTGAGTTGACATCCCCCTCCTCTAGCTTAGAGCATACCATCTGCACTCAAATCTCACTCCAAACCATGTGTCGATCTCTTTCCTTCCCTCACCTGTCTGGTAGTGAAAATCTATAGATCTTGATAACTCTACAATGCATTTAGAAGTTTTAAAATTTTCTGTCTGGCATCCCGTATACCCAATGTGCTGTCAAACTTGTCTGGGAAAGATTCTAGCATCTTGGAAAAATAACTATATATTCACGAAAAATTATAAAGTCCAGGAATCCACAAAACTCCGAGGATGGTGATAGCTTCTGTTATTTATAATTGCCTATTAAAAAGAAAATACTCTAGCAAGAGATGATATTTAACATAATCTTTGACTTATATGTATAATTTTTTTAGGAAATGCAGACTTTTAAAATTGGAGCTTCTGCATGTGTGTGCTTGTGTGCATTTGAATATGCACATATTTTGTAAAAGTGACTGAGCATTTTTCTAATATAATCATATTACAGAACATGATTTTGCCAAGACTGTAATAGTCTTTGAGGACTCAGGTAACAGTGTTTTCAAACTCATATTAATCATTTTCAAGGAACAGGCAAATTTATGGAAATGTAAATTAGTTTTTAAGTTAGAGCTTGTTAATACAATCAGAATAATTTAGAGATGGGGTGTTGCTATCTTGCCAGAGCAGAGGAAAAGGAAAAGAAAGAATGAGAGGGAAAAGAAGTAAAATAAAACAGCTGTTAGCTCAAGTATAGCACTGTATTTTATTAAAATTATTAAAGACTGAGGCAGTTGATGAATCCTTCCCATGCTAGCATTTCTAAAGAGGAAACATACCCAAACCAACCATAAACCATCACGCAAAGGATGTAAAGCAAAAGCAAAAAGATGACATACCTTCTCTTTGTTGGATATTGAAAGAGGAACTGGGGCATGGGATCTCCCAAGAATTCTAGTTAGTAGGAGGTGCTGAAAAGGGGGGCAACTGTTACATCATGACTCATCCTTATATTTTAAAGACAGCCTCTTAAAAACTACCATTTACAAGATACAGAAACATTCATGCGCTTTCTTAAGCAATGTGTATTTAAGACATTCCTTGGATTTGTTCCACAATGTTTCCCATATTTATTTTAATTTTTTGCAGAGATTGCTTTAGCCTGTAAGTGTATAACCCATCCTAACTCTAAGCTACTCATCTTGCCCTCAGTAATAAGAATTAGATTCATTTCTGCTCTGAAATTTGGCATTCTGTCCAATAATTGGGGTCTTTCTTGTGGGCATTTGGAAACCTGTTCCCCTGGCATGTTTCCCATTCTGCGTTATGAGGACAAGTTCATTTACTCATTGACACCAATACTCTGTTGAAATGAGTTACATCCTATGGGGCTGAAGAGAGGGAGTAGCATGGACTTGTTCAGTGGTTCAGTAAATTACAGAATTTTCATGGGATTATAAATCCATTTCTGGATACACGTATATGACAAACAGAAGTAATTGCTGTTACCCGTAAGCTTACATTGACTGAAAAAAAGGAAAATTAGTCTTTGTCAATTGCGTGGATGTAGCTTATCTCTAAAACAAAAAATCACCGGAGCACTCTGGTGCAAATCATTGCATCTGTTGCAAAAAAAAAAAAGCATGTATCATAATCCCTGAAGGCATCAGCAAAAGCAATGCATTACAGAGCAAGTGTAGAAGTGATCTTAGTGTTTGCAAGTGAGAATTAAAAATAGTCCATAGTTTGAGTATCACAGGCATACACAACTAGAGAAAAAGATTTGTTACCAGATACGTATATAGAGGTGTTCTCCTACTAATGATTGACAAGTGAGAAAGCTATAGAGAAATATGCTTAAATTCATGCATCTACTTTATCTTGATAGTTGAAAGTTCATGTATTCTATTATTAATACATACCAGTGGATCTGCAAATCCATGATAATCTTACATTTATGAAAAGTTACATTTTAAGATAATCAAGTGAAATAATGACACCTAATATTCGGAAACCACAAAAGTTTTTTCACTTATTTCTTTTTTTTTTTTTTTTGAGTTGGAGTCTCTGTCACCCAGACTGGAGTGCAGTGGCCGGGAGCGGCCACTGCAGCCTCGACCTGCTGGGCTCCGGTGATCCTTCCGCCTCAGCCTTCTGAATAGCCGGAATTACAAGCATGCGCTACCAGGCCCGGCTGATTTTTTAAAAAATTTATTGTAGAGATGAGGTCTCGCCAAGTTGCCCAGGTGGGTCTCGAACCCGCGGACTCAGGCAATCCACTCACCTCAGCCTCCCAAAGCACGGGATTACAGGCTGAGCCACCGAGCCCGGCTCACTTATTTCTTTTAGAGCACATATGGCACTGTCAGGAGTTTATTTATGCTTCATAGCTATATTTTCTTGTTCTTGCCTTCAGAGGACAATACTATTATTCATTATTACTTACAAATTTGTTTTTTGAATGCCAGAATGCTTTCTATGAATAGGTTCTGTACTTTTTGAGTCTCACACAATAAATATTCTCTTACTAGTCTAAAACTAATGTTGTATTTCAAATGAACTGTGTATGAACAGAAGAGTAACAGAGAGAGAAAAGTATAACTGAAAGGCTTCCCAGATTACTGAAAGGTTTCCCAGATTACTTGCCTAGAATTCTTAAGGAGTCAGATGGTCAATGGCTTGACTCTTTCAGAATTAAAGGTTTCTACTGAATTTACTATACTACTGTAGGGAAAGTGAGAGCAAAGAACTAAGCTCTCCCATTGTGGTCAACAATGTCTTTTCCAATATGGAAAATTGCAGTTAATGGACAAAGACATTGGCTCCTATTGCCTGTGGGGAAATGGGGAACCGAGGCTGGGCTCTTGAAAGGGGAGCTATTGAGGAAACTCCCTGAGCTGTTTACAATGATAACTTGCTAACCATAGAGCAAATGCATTTCCTCCTTGAGTAATTAAGAGTCTACTTTCTTCTTAATGTTTGAGTTTAATGGGAGAATTTTGGCTTTGCAAAATATTTGCTTTTGAATAAAGGGAATTGACATGCTTTGCTGTATAATGCCACATTCTTGGTATTTCTTAAGCTTGTCTTATTTTTAATGTTTCTTATTCAGTGAGGATTAACTTTTAATACCAATTTAAACCTAAATTTAAGTTCCAAAATGGTTTCATGTGGTGCTATTGATGTGCATTGTGCATAGAACATTCATCTTGTACATTTGAGTGTCACTTATGGAAGGCACAAATGCCTAATTAGGGGAGAAATTCATGGCTTTAATTGAGTTAACTGTGGCTCAGCTGTGGAACACTAAGTCACAAATAAAAATCAAATGGCACAGTTGTGTCACAGTAGCTAATAGCAATGGCTTTAATCTGAGAGAAGCAATTTACTGAGCCTGAAGTTAAAGTAGTGAGTGATGATAGTATAGTCAAGTTGATAGTTAAACGATGACTCCAAGACAGCATTTACAAGCTTTCTTTTCACTTTCCTGTGGTGGAAAAGATTGGGTGGAAACCCTGCAGAAAGATATAGTGAAGAGTTTTTCTTTGGCACTGGAAACATGGCAGCCATAACTCGGGGAAATGGTCATTGTAATCCATGTCTTGACAAAAATCAAAGGAAATCTGAGATTCTTTTCATCGCATATCTTTTAATTTATAAAAGCTATAATTGCACTGACTCAAAGTTAGAAAATTAAATGTGGGACAGTCTACACTTTTTTTTTTTTTTTTAGTATCCAACTATACAGTTTTTTTTAAATGAGTACTGACTTCTGTATTAGACACATGACTCATAAACCCAACAAAGGTAGAAGGATTAAAAACTTTCATTCATTTTAATAAATTAAACAACCTCAGTCCTATATATAAAATGTAAGACCAGTATATAAAAATGTAGTTCTCCATAAGTATGAGGTATGGAATTCAGTTAGTAAAATCTTACACTGAATGTAAATAGAATCCATTTTGGCTTTGTAGCTTTAAGGAATTTTTTTTCACTTAATGGGAAAAATAAATATATATTAGGAACTCACAAAGATTTGTGTGTTCTTTTATTTTTACTAGCCTTTTCACATCATTTTCTTACTATGCAAGAAATTTTACTAGATATTAAAATGAATACAAAGTTAAATTTAGTATGGGAGAAGACATGTATGTAAATGTCTGTAATACAAAGAATCATGATGAAATATCATGGAAGAAAACCAAATAATATGGAGATATAGACCTTGAATGATGTGGACAACATTCTAATAGTCAAGATTGGGCAAAGGATTTCACGTGGCAGAAACAGTAGAAACAAAGTCATAGGGGCAGAAAAACTTGCAGCGTGTCTGAAGAATGGTGCAAGTATAATTTCCCTGAAGTTCAGGGTTCTAAAAGTCAAGATGTTTGGAAGATAACACTGAAAAGTGCAGACATGCCTCAGAGATGCTGCTCAGATGTAGTAGAAAGAACATTAGACCCGTGGAAGAAGACTTACAATCAAGTGTATCGCTTATTTCTGAGTGACAATTTCTTCACCTGAAAAGTAGTGCTAACTGTGCCCACCTCATAGGTCACTGTGAGGTTTCAATGGCATGATATCTGTGTTTTGTAAACTGTAAAACGCTATGCAAATATTAGATATAGATGTCTTCTTCATCAAGGGTATCAAATTCCATGTGGCTCCTTTTTCTCCTGCTCTCTCCCAGGTCCCTCAAATGTGGCTTTTCCTACTGAGTTTACTGCTCCCTGCCCATTTCCTGCCTTTCCTTGTTACAAAGAGAATTGGCACTCCGGACCGTCTTTCCGATGCCAGTTGGCAGACAAAGTCCTTAGAAGGCAGATGCTCCATTTCTGACATCACCACCAAAATCTCTCCCAGTTTTCTGCGAAGAGCCCTCCACTACCCCCATCTTGCCAGGGAACTGGCACCTTTCTCCCCCGTGGCTCTCTGTCCCTCCCACCTCATTCTGTCTCTGAGGGAGGCAGTTCAGTGACCGCTGTGTTCGCCAGCAGGGACACTCTCTCATTTCCTCCTTCCCTGCCTGCCTCTCTTTCCCTTTCCTTCCCATCTGATCCATGAAAGTTTTAGAAAGAACTTTTACTCAGGCCAAGAGGAAACAAAAGATTGGAAAAGAGGAATCTAGTGAATGCATGGGTGGATTTGAGATAAATTTGTTACATAGCAAGGGGCGTTTTGACTGCACAGTTCTGGTTTCCTTTGTAAATTCTCCTTTTCTTTTTCTTTCCTGGATAAGACTTTCCCTCAATTATGTACCCTCATCTTTCAGTTCTAGAATCTGCCTTCAGCCTCTGACACTATTCTCTTTAAACTTAAGTTACCTATTTGTTAAATGAAATTGAATGTAGTGATTAATGATGTAGTTTGTTTATTGGCAAAAGACATTTATAAAAATGGTGGTTTTCATGATGTCAGTTTCAGCAACTTAAAACAGCTTTACAATTCTTGGTCAGTGATTTTTTTCCCCCCAAATGCCCTTAGTAAAAAAGAAAGGGGCTATTTATTCAATATTAGTGTTTCCCACAGCATAGCATTTTTGGAAACATAACAATTTAAGGCCCCTAGGGAGCATTTAGATGGTTTCCACTCTGGTGAGAATCAGATTAAAAATTGCAGTCTTTATTTTTTGGACCCAGATCTCTAGAGACTGGACCATTCCAGACCTACATAAAATTCCTTAAACCAACTTTGCCTTCAAAGGTTCTGCAGAAGTTGTGCTAGGAGCCTGGCCTAACTAGCAACAATGTCTCAGGGGCCATAACCCACCTGGCATGTGTTCCTGCTTATTTTCCCCCAAACTGCTTAGATATAAGTGTGGGTTATGTGAAGAAGGGTAGGCAAAGGAAGGTCCACAAAATAGTGTCAATGAACTACACATTTGGTTTCCTCGCAGCATCTTGTCAGCTTGTAAATCTTTCTGGAAAGCTAAATTGAATAGAAAATCTTTCAGCTTTTCTGTAGTTCTGATCTAACCCAATCAAAAGGAATGAGGTAGTACCTTGGCTGTCTTACCTGTTCTTTCATCTTTTATAGATATGTTAGCAAATAGAAGCGGGCTTTTAAAATAATAACTAATCCTGATTGATGAGGATGCCTTTTTACCTGGGGCCTTGTGCTGTTTGTACTTCCACATTCTTAATTTCATTTTTAAAAGTCAGTTTTCAAAATATTTTGCCATATAGTTATACACACACACACACACACACACACAGCTTTTCAATGAACAATAATGATTTTTTTTTTTTTTTGAGGCACGTGGATATGGCAATAGTACACATTTGTTTATTTCTTGAGAGGCTATATTGCCTGACTTTACAAACATCAGAATCTGTTACCTCTTCTTAGGCCTAGCAGATGTGTCACTAATTAATCAAGGTTGGTTCATAGCAGTTGAAGAAGAGCTACAAGTCATTTATTCCAGCAGAGTCTATAGCAGCAGAATATTCAAAATAAAGCTAAACATCTATCAATGTGGAGATGGATATGGAAATTATAAGAAGGTACTCTACAGCCACTTAAAAGCATTTTCTGAATGAATAATTATTGGCACAAAGATGTTCATATGTTTTATTTCATGAGAAGGGAACATTTTTATAATACTGAGTATTCTGTGATTGTGTTTTTGTAAAGGCAAAAAAGGACATATACATAAGAAAAGTATCTGGAAATGGTGTTAGTGGTTAACTTTTAATAGTATGACAGTAGATATTATTTTCTTCTTTCTGTTTAATCTGTATTTGTTACTTTTGTAATGAAATTGTATTGCTGTTGTGATCATGTGGGTTATTTAAAATGTGGCAACACACATTAGAAAATCAATATATCACCAATAACCAAGAACAAGACAATAGCATGACATATGGTGGGGAATAGCTCTACATATGATGCATTTGTTAATCTGTATTTGTTATTTTTATAATGAAATTGTATTGCTATTGTAAACATGTGAGTTATTTAAAATGTAACAACATACATTAGAAAAACCAATATACCACCAATAACCAAAAACAAGATAGTAGCATGACATATGGTGGGGAATAGCTCTAGATATGATGCCTTTGTTGGTGACATAGCTCAAAAGGCTCTTCAGCTGATAGTGCTGGTAGACTTTTCTGGAAAGTCAACCAAGTTGGAGGTCAGCTCAGTCAGAGGAATTAAGGAAGCACATCAAGACCAGGGAGATTCACCAAGGCACACTGTGCTTCTCTAGAGCCTGGAATCAGGTTTGCACTGAAAATAAGCTGGAAAAGAAAAAGTGGCTCTGTATTTTAAGAACTAAAAGGTTGTGGGTGTTGCTAGGTTTTTTTTTTCAATGATTGCAGGAAAAAAATGCTGTTTTGCCAAGCTGGCACCAGTGTCAAATGAACAGAGGGTCTCCCCATTCTCTTATTTCCCTGGCAGTTGAAGCATCCTTTGGCTCAGCTGTTTAATGTGTAAGTTCAGTGTCCCACGGGCCATTCTCCATAAGGCAGCAGCTACCCAACCATAATAAATTTAGTGTCAGGTCTGGATTCAGAGCACACTGTGTCCCACTTTAAGAAAGTGCCCTGGGTCATGTAGCCGGTTGTAGAAATCCCTGCAAATGCTGGTGATTCCCAGGGGAAAAGAATGATTTTTCTTTGACCTCGATCTCTGCTTCTATTGATTTACAGAGTGGTCCTCCTGGTGAGAGTATCTTCCGTTTCTGAACACTTTTTTCCACTTGTCTCAGGGCTGGGCCTGAGCATTGTCATGTTTATGAAGCTATACATGAGTGGTTCTAATGCAGCTGATGTTGAGAAGACTGATTCAGGATGGTAAGGCTCAGCAAATGTATACAGATAATATGAAAAACTTCCAATGCATAGAGACTGGTTGGCAATGCTTCTTGCACTGATTTTCCATATGTAAGATTAGATTTGGAGCTAGTTGTCTTCTCTGGTATTCCTTGTAAGCAATGGAATGCTTGGTTGAAATGGGCTATGGCTCTAGAATAAAATGAACCAATTAATCCATTGCAACTGATTCTGAATTTTATTGTCCATAATACTCATTTTTATCTTCTGAGAAAACTGACCTGAAAGTCATAAGCTAGTGGTGTAAACATGTCACGTATACACCACTATCACCAAACACTGGAATATAGTTCAGAAAGAAAGAAAAAGGGTGGAGTCAGACACCTTTTCAGATATCTGCTATGTGCCAGGAATTATTTTAAGTACTATATATCTGTTCTGTTCAATCCATAAAACAATACTTAATATTTTTTTTCTGTTCAGCAAGATTTACTGATCCAGTTCCTACACAAAGTACTAAAATAGTCTCATCATCATCTTCAGTTACAGAAGCAGCATTTAAACATTCTGAGGGCCATAGAAATTGTAGATTTAAACCCTGCCTATAACCTGTCAAATTTTATGCCAACTGAGAAATCACACCTTCCCCAACACCATCTTGAGTAGTAAATCCTTGTAGACTAACCAGAAAGTCATCATTGCAGCTAAAATAGTTATCATCAATACAGCAACATACAGTTTATTTTGCTAGTTTGTTTCTTTTATTTCTTTTCTAGTATATTATTTAGTTATTTGAAATGATGGCAGTTAAAAGGATACTGCTTTTGCGAATCAGAGATTAAAGCTCATTTACACTAGCAACGTTTTATTCTTTGTAATGAATTAGATTCCAAAAGAAAAATTAATGTGTTCATAAGAAATTTCTCAACACATTTTTTGCATTGTCAACTCATTTTCCTTTCTTTCTTTTTTTGAGTTGGAGTCTTACTCTGTCGCCCAGGCTGGAGTGCAGTGGCATGCTTATGGTCACTGCAGCCTCAACTTGCTGGGCTCAGGTGATCCTTCCACCTCAGCCTTCCAAGTAGCTGGGACTACAGGCATGCACCACCACGCCCAGCTAATTTTTTTATTTATTGCAGAGATGAGGTCTCACCAAGTTGCCCTGGCTGATCTCGAACCCGTGGACTCAGGCAATTCTCTCACCTCAACCTCTCAAAGTGCTGGATTATAGGCATGAGCCGCTACCCCTGGCCGTCAATGAGTTTTTCTAGACTACCTAGAAAATTAAAAATGTTTTGCATTGCCTGTTATGCTTTGATGCAGTCTTGTTTTCTAATCCACTGCTTTCAAATTTCTATCATTGTCTTCTAATAATCTTAAATTTGCAGTTGGCTACTAGAATAGAATGACTGCAGTATTATTATTGGCAACAGAGTTGAAGTCTGGGGTATAAGTTGTTTACAGTCCATTCATAAATTCCTGTAACTTTAGAGATTCATGTTTGAGTGTCTGAACACCTGACTTCTATGGGAAAGGTGGTGCTCTTTAAGTTGCTGCTTAATTAATAAATATACTCTGTCAATTGAAGATTTAAAGGGAAAGACTGATCATGCTTAGTACAATTGAATGCATATTTTCTACCAATTACATATTTTCATGTTTTCCCTCAAAGACCACTTGCTTTCAAAATGTTTTATTAGCCGGGCTCGGTGGCTCAGCCTGTAATCCCGCGCTTTGGGAGGCTGAGGTGAGCGGATTGCCTGAGCCCGCGGGTTCGAGACCCGCCTGGGCAACTTGGTGAGACCTCATCTCTACAATAAATCAAAAAATCAGCCAGGCGTGGTAGCGCGTGCCTGTAATTCCAGCTATTTGGAAGGCTGAGGCGGAAGGATCGCCAGAGCCCAGCAAGTCGAGGCTGCGGTGGCCGGGAGCGGCCACTGCACTCCAGTCTGGATGACACATTGAGACTCCAACTCAAAAAAAAAAAAAAAAAAGTTTTATTAAATGTTTTGTTAGTCTAACAAAAATG
>CAUYQG010099322.1:0-14577 GCA_963574415.1 Tarsius wallacei
CAGACCTGGAAATGACAATACAGAAATTCATATGGAAACATAAATGACCACGAATAGCCAAAACAATCCTTAGCAAAAGAAACAAAGCAGGAGGTATCACACTTCCAGTCTTCAAACTTTAAGGCTACAGTAATCAAAACAGTCTGGTATTGGTACAAGAACAGGCACATAGACCAATGGAACAGGATAGAGATTCCAGAAGCAAGTCTCAATTTCTCAACCAACTCAACTTTGACAAAGTCTCCAATAACAACTAATGGGGAGAGGAGAACCTATTCAGTAAATGGTGCTGGGAAAACTAGCTGATCAAATACAGAAGACTGAAACAGGACCCCTACCTATCACTATACACAAAAATTAGTTCTAAATGGATCAAAGACCTAAATGTAAAACCTCAAACTTAAGAATCTTAGAAAATATAGGCGACGCCCTTATGGAAATTGGAACTGGCAACCAATACTCATCAAAATCCTAAGTACCCATACATAAGAAATAAGATAGACAAGTGAGACCCTATCAAACTGACGTGAGCTCTGCAAAGCAAAAAAAAACCTTCAAGAGATCAGAGAGACAGCTCACAGAATGAGAAAAAATATTTTCCCACTGTATGTCTGACAAAGGCCTAACAACAAGGAACTCAAACATGCCAAAAGGAAAAAAACAAACAGCCCCATTAAAAAGTGGGCAAAAGACATAAATAGACACTTCTCAAAAGAATATATACGGGCAGCCAACAGACACATGAAAAAGTCCTCAGCCTCACTCATCATCAGAGAAATGCAAATCAAAATCACATTGAGATACCACCTAACCCCAGTAAGAATGACCATCATTAAGAAAACAAACAACAACAGATGCTGGTGAGGATGCGGGAAAAAAAGGAATGCTTCTACAATGCTGGTGGGAATGCAAACTAGTACAATCTCTTTGAAAGACAGTGTGGCAATTTCTGAAAGAAGTAGAAATTGACCTTCCATGTGACCCAGCAATTTCCCTATTGGGAATATACCCAGAAGAACTCAAATCATTCCACAAAAAAATACTTGCACACGTATGTTTGTTGCAACTCTGTTCACAATAGTAAAAACATGGAACCAACCATGTTGCCCATCAAAGCTGGACTGGATAAAAAAATATGGTTCAGCCGGGCTCGGTGGCTCAGCCTGTAATCCCGCGCCTTGGGAGGCTGATGAGGTGAATGGATTGCCTGAGCCCGCGGGTTCGAGACCCGCCTGGGCAACTTGGCGAGACCTCATCTCTACAATAAATCAAAAATTAGCCAGGCGTGGTAGCACGCGCCTGTAGTTCCAGCTACTTGGAAGGCCGAGGCGGAAGGATCGCCGAAGCCCAGCAGGTCGAGGCTGCAGTGGCCGGGAGTGGCCACTGCACTCCAGTCTGGGTGACAGAGTGAGACTCCAACTCAAAAAAAAAAATATGGTTCATATACTCAACAGAATATTATGCAGCCATAAAGAAGGACAAACATATGGACTTTGCAGCCACTTGGATGGATTTAGAGTCGATCATACTCAGTGATCTATCACAGAAACAAAGAACAGAGTACCATATGTGCTCACTTATAAGCGGACCTTGAATAATTATCTTAATACTATAAGAAAGGGATTGGCTGTAGTGGGAAACTGCCAGGGGAGTGGGATAGGATTGGCAGTTGTGGGAAACTGCTAGGGAGGGCGGGATCAACAAGGTGACAAAGCAAGGCCCTTAGATGAGATTTGAAGATTTGAATGTATCCATTTAAATAGCTTACATGGACTTAAATGATGCATGCACTATGGAAGGGAGTGTAAATTTATAGTAAACCTAAAAGGGTAGTCTGGGAATGTGCACACCATTTTATCCATGAATTTTACATCTAAGGATTGGTCATAAGAAAATAATCAGGTAAATGTAAAAATATATGTATAAGTATATGCACTTGGGCATTGTTTACGATAGCAAAAAGAAAAAAGGAAAATAAATCCCATAAAGTAGTAGCTAAAATGTTGCTGCATTCACTTAATGGATATTTTCCATTCATTTATTAGCAAATATTCAGTATATGACATATGACACCCACTGTGATGGAGAGTAAGGACGATATCACTGAAAAAATGTAAGGCACCTGTCATTATAAAACTTATAATTTAGGAAACTAAATGGACATTTGCAATGTAATTTTAAAATTTGAATAACAGTAAGCTATCAAAAGGAAAAATATGGGATGCTATAAAAACATAATATAAAATGTATAACCTATGCTGTTGGTCAGACAAAACTTTCTAAATTAACAAATATGCTATAAAATATAGCAAGGATGAATAAAAATTGTCTCTGATTTTCCCAATAAGATTTCCTGTCTTCCACCAACCAAAAGGTTTTTAATTTGCTGAAATATATAAAATTGTAATAATAGAGATGAAATAATCAAATGTTTACTTTTAGTATTTCATGCATTAATTTACTTACTCATATGTATCATAATATATTAGGCAAAATAATAACCTACATCAGAAATATAGCTTTGTTCCACTTAATATTCATGGAATATCAGACTGCCTGGGATTGAATCTTAGCTCTGTCTCTTAATAGCTGTGACCTTGGACAATTTTCCTCACCTGTAAAATGGTGATAATAATGGTTACTACTTCATAAGATTGAGTAGAGACTTAGCATTTAAAAAATAAGTATTTAGGATGATTGCCTGTCATACAGTAAGTGCCAAGTAAGTATTAGTTATTATAATTACTTTCTGTATGTTCATCTTATATTTTAATGTCTTTATTATCAATAGTGACATGTGAAATCATGTAACAAGCATCTTAATTTTTTCCTAAATCATTTGAGATTCTTTTACAACTCTGAGATGCTGTCACTGAAATTTTTATTCCAAGCAATAAATACCCATTTGCATAACATTCTGCTAGTTTTAGTTCATTTATTCTGCAAGGTTACAGTCATTATGTGCACAATAAAACAACTTACTGTAGTGTTCTTTCGCTTCTCTTTCTTCCTTCCTCCCTCCCTATTACCTTTCCACTTTTAAAAAATGTAATGTTTATTTTTATCAAGGTAATACTTCATTGTATCTAAAGGTAGCTATTACAGACAAAATTTATAAAGCAAAAGTTCCATGATTCATTTATTTTTGGTTTCCACATTATGCTATGTATGCCCTCAATTTACTTCCCAGATTAACTCCTCACCTAACTTTTAATTTATTTAGCAGTTTCATGCTCTACTGTGGTATTTAGCTTCTTCTAATAACATTCTTTGATGCTTTTTCATTCTTTTTTTCATCTTTAACATTATTTATTGTCTTCATACTACTGAAGATAACATTTTTAGTTCTTTTATAACCTGTCCAACCAATCCTATGCTTCCTCTGAGTGCATTCTTCTATGATGCATAGCTTTAAACTATTTTAAGTGAATAGTCAATATTTATGTGACCTTACAAGTCATGTATTGTTTATATTTGAACCACATTTAGTATTAAAATTACATTTCTTATATTGCACAAATTTAAACCTTTTCTTAGAGTTAATAGTTGACTTATATTTGGTTATTCTGATGATCAGTCCTTAAATTACACACAAAGCATCACCAAAATGATGGTATGTATTTCAATATAACTATATCATATGATTAATCTGTTAGTTTATCAACCAAATGTTCTAATTTGAATTGGTTCAGTCTACAATTAGTGATAGCTGATAGAAACATACAAGAAGTTTGATGCCTCTTCCAACCTTGACCTAAGAGAGTATAAATTGTACTTTTTGTGTTTCATCTAAGGAATTTTCCCTACTCTGAGGTCATAAAAAACTTCTCAATTTTTTAAGAAGGTTTACAGTTTTAACCTTAACTTTTAACTCTAAATCCATTTTGAGTTGATTTATGAATATGGTACAAAATAAGGTTCATGGCTTATTATTTTCCTATATGAATAGCCAATTATTTTAACACTGTTTATTGAAATTACTGTCATTTCTCTATTGAATTTTCTAGTTAAAATCAACTGATCACATATGTTCTTAATAACATCAATTGGTCGCGTGTGTGTGGTATATTTGTATGTGCTTGCTTGTAAAGGTATATTTCTGGAACCTCTTTTCTATCCTATTGATTGACACATCTATTTATTTGCCAATACTGTACTCTCTTGATTACTATAGTGTTATAGCAGTAAGTCTTGAAATCAAATGTAAGTCTTCCAACTTATTTCTTTTTTCAAACTGGTTTGGACTATTCTTGATTGTATATAGTTCCAAATACATTTTAAAATTATCTTGTCAATTTCTACAGAAATTTTCTGGGATTTTGATTAATATTGCATTCTATCTACATATTAATTTCATTAGAATTGAGATTTTAGCAACATGGATTTTTCCAATCCAGGAACATGGGATATATTTCTATATTACCTAGTATTTTTAATAATTTTCTCTAAGCTATGTTTTATAGTTTCAGTGTACAAGTCTTAAAACACATTCTCTTAAGCTTGTTTCCAAATACTTAATGTTTTGCATGCTACTTTTAAATTGAATTTAAAATTTTTATTTGGTAACTATTTGTTGCTAAGATGTAGGAATGTAATTAATTTTGTATATAGACTTTTTAAAATAATCTTGCTAACAACAATAATATAACAATTGTGTCATCAGAATCTCAGAATGACAAAAGAAAGGAGGTCGGGCTGAAAAAGCACTTGAAGAAATAATGGCATAAATCTTCCTAAATTTGGCAAGAGACATAAACTTACAGATTCAAAAAGCTAAGCAAATAGAAAATAAGAACAACCCAGAGAAAGCCACACCAAAGCACCTTGTATTCAAACTTCTAAAAACTAAAAATAAACAATGACAACAAAACTTGAAAGCAGTGAGAAAAAGATAAATAGTGAAAAAAAGACTTGAATGGCAATATATTTGTCATCAGAAATTATGAATGCCAGAAAGAAGTGGCACAACATTTTTCAAGCACTGAAAGAAAAGAATCACAAACCTATAATTCTATACCCAGCAAAAATTCCTTGGAAATTGAGAAGAATGCAGTCAAAGATGATAGAAAACTAAGAGAACTGTTTGCCAGCAGGTCTACTCTAAAAAAAAATTCTAACAAGTCCCCTAAACAGAAATAAAATAATAAAATAAGGAATAACAAGTAATATTAAAACATCAGGAAGAAAGAAAAAACAATCAAAAGAGTAAAATACTGGTAAATATGATATTTATCTTTCCTCCCACTGACTTTTCTGACCTATATTTAACATTTGAAGCAAAAATGATAATACTGACATTATCAGAGGAGGTAGCATCCTCCAAATCATTTAATGAAACCAGTACTACCCTAATACCAAAGCAAACAAAGACAATAATGAAAAAAGAAATTACAAAACACTATTTCACATATATACAACATATTTGTACATAGAAAAATATATCAAAATGTTTGCAAGTTATGCATCCAACAAAGCTTAACATTTAAGATCTACGAGAAGCTCAAATAAATTGACAAGAAAAAAGCAAAAACCCCATTAAAAAGTGGGCAAAGGCATGAGCAGACATTTATCAAAATAAGACAGTCAAGCAGCCAGCAAATATATGAAAGCACGCTTAGTTTCACTAATCATCAGAGAAATGTAAATCAAAACTACAATGAGATATCATCTCACACCAGTAAGGATGACTATCATTAAAAAGTCAAAAAACAGGTGTTGGTGAGGCTTCAGAGAGAAAAGAACATTTCTAAACTGTTGGTAGGAAAGTAAGCTTTTTCCTTTGTGGAAAGCAGTGTGGCATTTTCTCAAGTAACATAAACTTGAGCTACCATATGATCCAGCAGTCCCACTTCTGGGAATAAACTCAGAGGAATACAAATTACTCTATCAAAAAGACACTTGAATACATATGTTCATTGCAGCACTATTCACAACAGCAAATACACGGAAACAACCCAGTTGCCCACTGAAAGTGAACTGGATAAAGAAAATGTGCTACATATATGTGATGGAAACCATAATGGGGAACAAAATCACGTCCTTTGTAGCAACATGGATGCAGCTGGGGACTATCATTCTACATGAACTGTCACAGAAACAAAAACTGAATAGTCCATGTTCTCACCCAGATCACTGGAAACATGAGCACAAAGTTGGGAATAACAGATGCAGGACACTACTAAAGAGGGAGGGAGGAGAGATAATGGGCACACAACAACACACTGGGTACCAGGTCCACTACCAGGGGAAGAAAGGGCTTGCTGGAAGCCAAGACCTCACCTGCACAAAATTTACTGATGTAGTAAATCCTCACATGTACTCCACAACTCAAAATAAAGTAAAATATTAATATAAAATAGATATTTCAAATACTCACATTATAACTTGGGATGACTCAAGAGATATAAAGGGGGGTTAGATGTTTTTTACACTTAAACCATTAAAATGTCAACAACAGTAAACATTAATAAATGTTGTGTGTATATAATATAACATCTATGTCAGTAACTTAAGAAACTATACAAAAGTGTACACTCAAAGCCACTATCAAAATCTAGAAAAATAAAATTCTAAAAGAATATTCCAGTAATCCATAAAAAGCCAGGAAAATGAAAATGGAGAAACAAAACAAACAAACAGAACAAAAAGAACAGGATAAATAAGATGGCAGAGTTAAGCCTGATTATATCAATAATTAAGTTAAATATAAATGGTCTAAATACACCAATTAAAGAACAAAGATTGGCAGTGTGGATTAAGAAAAAATAAGCTAATTATGCATGTCTACCAGAAATCCACTTCAAGTTTTACCATTTAGGTAGCTTGAAAGTTAAAAAAAAAAATAGAAAAAATTTCATGCAAAAATTAATTAAAAAAAACAGAAATGGCTATATTAATATTAGATGAAGCACACTTTGGGGCACAGAAAATTACTAGAAACAGAGAAAGACATTACATGATAAAAACATTTATAAAACACTACACCCAACAGTAGCAGAATATGTATTCTTTTTAAGTGCTCATACAACACATGGTAAAAATAGAACATATTTTTGGACATAAGACAAGCAAAAGTAAATTTAAAAGACTTAAAATGATGCAGGGTTTGTTCTCTGACGACAGTGGAATCAAGTTAGAAAACAGCAACTGATAACAGAAAATCTCCAAACACATTAAACCTAAACAATACATTTCTAATTAATCCAGAGATCAAAGATGAAGTCTCAAGAAAAGTAAAAAATGCATTGAGCTGAACAAAAATGAAAGCAAAAATATGACTACTTATGTGACACAGTTAAAGCAATGTTGAAAAGAAAATATTGTGCATTAAAGAGAAGGGAAAGTATTAAGTAAAAATTAAATGCTTTCAGATTAAGAACCAAGAAAGAGATACGAGAAGACATACATGCAGCCAACAGATACAAGAAAAAATGCTCACCTTCACTAGTCATCAAAGAAATACAACTTAAAACCCCACTGAGATACCACCTAACTCCAGTCAGGATGCCAATGATCAATAACTCAAAAAACAACAGATGCAGGATAGGATGCTGGGAAAAGGAAACACTTCTACACTGTTGGTGGGAGTCTAAACTAGTACAACCTCTGTGGAAAACAGTGTAGCAATTCCTAAAAGATCTAAAAATCAACCTTCCATATGACCCCGCAATCTCCCTACTGGGAATATACCCAGAGGAACTCAAATCACGCTATGAAAAAGATACCTGCACACGCGTGTTTATTGCAGTATTATATACAATAGCAAAAACATGGAACCAACCATGCTGCCCATCTAAAGAGGACTGAATTTTAAAAAGTACATATACACAGTGGAATATTACACAGCCATAAAGGACAAAATTAATGAACTTCATAGCAACTTGAATGGACTTAGAATCTATAATACTGAGTGATTTATCACAGAAACAAAGAACTGAGTACCATATGTTCTCACCCATAAGTGAACCTTGAACAATTATCATAATACTGTAAGAAAGGGATTGGCAGTGGTGGGAAACTGCCAGGTGGGGGGGCACTCCTCATCAAAAAGAGTAACAGTATAATGAACACTTGTATACCTAACCCTGAATTGTACCCCACATCTTTAAAATTAAAAAATTTTTTTAAAGAACCAAGAAAAAAAAATTAACCCAAAGCAAGCAGAAAGAAAATAAGAAACATAAAAGCAGAAACCAATGTACCTGAAACAGAAAGTCAACGAAATAAAAAATTAGCACATTGAAAATATCAATAAAATGGACAAGCCTCTAGCACGACTAACAAAAAAAGATAGAAAACACAAATTACAAACATCATTAATGAAACAGGGGATACCACTACAGATGTGGGAGATATCAAAAGGACAACAAGGGAATACTGTGAACTATTTACACAGACAAATTTGACAAACTAGACAAAATGAACGAATTCCTTGAAAAGTACAAACTATCACATACCATTTGATGTGAAATAGATAATTAGAATAGTCATTTAACTATTAGAAAACTGATGCATAATTTTAAAATTTCCAAAAGGGAAATCTCCAAGCTAGAATGGTTTTGCTAGAAAATCCTATCAAATGTTTACAAAGGAATTAGTTTCAATTCTACATCTTCTTTATAAAACTGAAGAGGAGGGAACACGCTCCAATTCATTTTATAAAACCAGTATTTCCCTGATATCCAAACCGGACAAAGGCAATACAAAAAAGAAAATTGGAAAACACTATCCTACATGAATACAAACACAAAATATTTTATCTATCAAATAGAAACCAGCAATCTAATCTCTATTCTATCTATCTATCTATCTATCTATCTATCTGCCATGACCAAGTGGAGTATATTTCAGGCATTCAAAGCTAGCTCAATATTCAAAAATCAATTAAACTAAACTCCTAATTTCCTCCAAATTTGATATTTGTTTGTCTTCTAGTTAGAAAGTTGTTAACCTGTATGATTACTATATTTGTTTTAGAAGGACATTTATCCAAGATTTGTGACATAATAGCTCACCTATCTAAGAATTGGGTTTTTATCTGTGCTCCCCGCAAAAAAAAAAAAATTTTTGGACACTACAAAAGATCAATATAGGAACTAAAGACAGATTAAGATAGCCAATGTGAGGCAGCTAAAGTGTGGTTTTCCTCTGGAGTAAACTGTGATAGTTTCCTCAGCACCCAGACAGGATCAGAACCAGCACCATGCTGCACAAGTCATCAAAGAAATGATAATAACTATATAGTGCAAATAAGGGAAAAATAAAGAGATCTGAGCTGGAAATAGTCAGACTCTGCTCTGGACCATGGCACAGATCACTGGCGGCATCCAGATGCAATGAGAAATGTAAGTGAGAATAATTCAGGAGTTCTATGCTCCTGCTGAAGACCTGGAGGGCTCCCTGAGCCCTGTGTGACTCATGTACCTCGTGGGAGACTGCCTTATCCACAGCTGTGCTCTGCCAAAGTCCATGTGGAGTGGGGCAAGAAAAACAAAATCCCTGAGCAGCTCCAGCTGTCATATCCCATGAACTCAACCCTTGTGGGTTGCTCCTTTCTTGACAACCTGGGAGGAGAGGGACCCCAAAGGCAGATTTCACAGCAGCAGACAGTTCCTGGCTGGGACAGGCTGCCCTGGGAACACCTGAGGTCCTGAGGCAGGCTGCACTTTGACATTCAGAATGCAGACTGCCTGAAGCTAAGGTGGAAAGCTGAGTGGGATTCCTTGCCATACCAATCTCTCACTCCCCACTTCTGTGACGTCCCTGCACAACAGCATTCCCCAGTGGCCTAGGACTCCCTCCTAACCCCACTGGAGTAGACAAGAGTGCATACAGGTGGGGTGCTTCAGCTGTCCCACTTCACTTCCCTAAGGCTAAAACAAACAGAGAACAGGGGTAACCTCCAGAGGCCCACATACCTGTGCCTATGGTTGGCTGGGCACTTAATTGTAGCAAAACAGGATAGGTAGAAAGTCTACAGTCATCATTGCAGTGGGCTCTCTCCCAACTCCTGGTTGGAGGTCAACAGCACAGCCCATCACATCATACCTCAGCTTTGAGGAAGGCCTGATTCCTGACCTGGCTAACACCACTTTCCATGCCACTCTGATCACTTAGGATGCTGTGAGCAAGTGCTGGTACTAAGCACAGACTGCCACAGTTGGCAATTGAGAAACTTGCCACACTAAGTCTATATATAACCAAGTGAACCCTATGTCAACACCCTGGCAAACTCAAATAAGAAGTAGTCTACCCAAATGAGAAGAAACCAGAAAAATAATTCTGACAATATGAAAAAATTCTTCAACAACCCCAAAAGGTCACATTAACTCTTCAGCAATGAACCTTAATCAAAGTGAAATCTTTAAAATTCCAGACAGAATTTAAAAGGTAGATTATAAAATTGCTCAATGAACATCGGGAGAAAGTTGAAAACCAACATGAAGAAATTGTTAAAACTATTCAGGACATGAGTAAAATTTTATCCAAAGAGATAAATACCCAAAAGTAAAAAGTTGTTGTTTTCTTTTAAGTTTAAAAGCTGAAATTCTGGAAATGAAAGATATTTTAGGGAAATACAAAATGCAGTGGAAAGTTTTAACAGTAGACTAGAACAAGCAGGAAAAAATGATTTCAGAACTTGAAGACAAGTTTTTTGAATTAATCCAATCAGACAACAAAGATTAATCAAGAGAACTGAACAAAGTCTTCAAGAAATGTGGGATTATGTAAAATATCCGAACCTAAGAATCATAGGTGTTTCTGAGGAATCAGAGAAAGCAACAGGTTTGGAAAATCAGTAATATATAAAATAATAATGGAGGAAAGCTTCTCTGAACTTGCTAGTGATTTAAACAACTATAAAAGAAGCCCAAAGAACTCCCAGAAGATTTATTGCAAAAGTGTCATCCCCGAGGTATGTAATCATCCAGTTATACAGTTAACGTGAAGGAAGAAATTTTAAGAATAGTGAGACAAAACATCAAATAACTTAAAAGGTAATCGAACTAATAGCAATCTTCTCAGAAGAAACCCTACAAGCCACAAGGGATTAGAGCTCCATCTTCAATATCCTCAAACAAAATACCATCAGCCAAAAATTTTGTATCCCATAAATTTAATAAATGAAGGAGAAATGAAGTCCTTTGCAGATAAGCAAATGCTGAGGGAATCTGTCACCACTAGACTGATTCTATAAGAAATACTCAGCCGGGCTCAGTGGCTCAGCCTGTAATCCCGCGCCTTTGGGAGGCTGAGGTGAGTGGATTGCTTAAGCCCGCGGGTTCGAGACCCGCCTGGGCAAGCAAGACCTCATCTGTACAATAAATCAAAAAATTAGCCGGGCGTGGTAGCGCACGCCTGTAGTTCCAGTTACTTGGAAGGCTGAGGTGGAAGGATCGCCGGAGCCCAGCAGGTCGAGGTTGCGGTGGCTGGGAGCGGCCACTGCACTCCAGTCTGGGCGACAGAGTGAGACTCCAACTCCAAAAAAAAAAAAAAGAAATACTCAAAAGAGTTTTAAACACTGAAACAAAAGGTCAAAATACACCAGTAGAAAAAGGCTGGAAATCATAAAGCTCACAGGCGTTAAGGAACACCAACACAACAAACAAAAAATAAATTTAAAAAGCAACCAGATAGCAACCAGTATAATGAATGGAATAGTACCTTATATGTCATAATTAACTGTAAATGTAAATGGTCTCAATGCCCCACTAAAAAGATATAGACTGGCAGAGTAGATGAAAAAACACACATAAAATCCAAGTATTTGCTACCTTCAAGAAAGCCATGTAATGACAAAGACTTCTATAGACTCAAGGTAAAGGGGTGGAAGATATATTATATGCAAACAGAAACAAAAAATGAGCAGGAGTAGTCATTCTCATATCAGATAAAACAGACCTTAAATTAGCTACAGTACAAAAGGACAAAGATGGTTATTGTATAATGATAAAGAGATCAATCAAATGAGAAGACATAACAATTTTAAATATATATGCATCTAACACCAATGCCTCAAACTTTATTAAAAGAAAAAAAATTCTACTAGAACTAAAAAAAGAAATAGACAGCAATACAATAATAGTGGGAGACTTCAACACTCCGCTGACAGCAATAGACAGATCATTAAGGCAGAAAATCAACAAAGAATGATTGGAATTAAACTGGATTCTAGCTCAAATGGAACTAACAGACATCTATCGAACATTTCACCTCAAAACTACCAAATATTACATTTTTCTCATCAGCACATAGAAAGACCATATGATAGGCCACAAATAAAGTCTCAATAAATTTTTAAAAATCAAAATCATATCAAGCACCTTCTTAGAACAAAGGAATAAAACTGGAAGTTAACTCAACAAGAACTTGTGAAACCAAACAAAAACATGGAAGTTTAAAAATCTGCTTCTGAATTACCTTCAGGTCAAAAATGAATTAAGGTGGAAAGTTAAAAATTCTTCTAAATGAATGACAACAATAAAACAAGTTATCAAAACTTCTGGGATACAGCTAAATCTGTGCTTAGAGGAGAATTTATAGCATTTCTGGCCTACATTTTATGACTTACAGATTTCATATCGACAACCTAATGTCACACCTCAAGGAACTAGATCAAACCAAGCCCAAAGCTAGAAACAATACAAAAGATAAATGAAACCAAAAGCTGATTCTTTGAAAAGACAGAATTGACAGACCACTAGCTGGATTTAGAAATGTAGAAAAAGGATTCAAATGAGCACAATCAGAAATGAAAATAGAGATATTACAACCGAAAAGACAAAAATTCAAAAGATCATCTGAGACTATTATGAACACTTCTATACAAACAAAGTAGATGAGCTACAGGAAATGGATAAATTCTTGGAAACATACAACCCTCCAATCTTGAATCAGGAAGAAATACAAACACTGAACAGACCAGTGAGTAGTGAGATTGAAACAGTAATTAAATCTTCCAACAAAAAATATAAGTCCAGGACCTGATGAGCTCACAGCCAAATTCTACCAGACTTTCAAAGAAGGATTAGTACCAATTTTACTGAAGCTATTTCATAAGCTTGAAGAGGAGCGAATCCTCTCTAACTCATTCTATGAAGCCAGTATCACTCTGTATCAAACCCATGAAAAGATACAACTAAAAAAGAAAACTACAGACAAATATTGCTTATGAACATAAAGCACAGAAAAACCTCAACAAAACATTAGCAACCCAAATTGAACAACACATAAAAAATAATCCACCACGGTCAAGTGGTTTTCTTTTTAGTTATAAAGGTGTGGGGTACAATTCAGGGTTAGGTATACAAACATTGATTATGCAGGTACCCTTGTTGATGAGATATGGCCCTCCCTCCCCTAGCAGTTTCCCTCAACTGCCAATTCTACCCTCCTCCCCTCACAGTTTTCTACTACTGCCAATCCTTTTCTTATAGTATTATAATAATTGTTCAAGTTCCGCTTATGAGTGAGAACGTATGGTACTCTGTTCTTTGTTTCTGTGATAGATCACTGAGTATGATCAACTCTAAATCCATCCAAGTTGCTGCAAAGTTCATATGTTTGTCCTTCTGTATCCCAGCGATGCAAAAGTGGTTCAACATACACTTAATAAAAGTCATCCACTACATAAAGAGAATTAAAATCAAAAACCCATATAATCATTTCAATAGATACAGAAAAGGCATTTTATAAAATCCAGCATCCCCTCATGATAAAAACTTTCAGCAAAATAAGCATAGAGGGAACATTCCTCAAAATAACAAAAACCATATATGCCAAACCCACAGCCAATGTCAACCTAAATGAAGAAAAGTTGAGTGTATTCCCCTTCAGAACTGGGCCAAAGCAAGGATGACCACATTTACCACTCCTATTCAACGTAGTACTGAAAGCCCTAGCTAGAGCAATCAAAGAAGAGAAATAAATAAAGGGTATCCAAATTAGAAAAGAAAAATAATCAAACTATCTCTGTATACTGATGATGATCTTATACACAGAGAATCCTAATGATTCTTCCAAAAGATGCCTGGACTTGATAAATGAATTCAGTAAAGTTTTGGGATACAAAATCAATGCACACAAATCAGTAGCACTGCTATACACCAATAGTGACCAACCTGAGAATCAAATCAAGACCTCAATTCCATTTGCAACAGCAATCAAAAAACTAACATACTTAGAAATATGTTTAACCGAGGTGGTGAAAGGTTTCTATAAGGAGAACTATGAAACTCTGATGAAAGAAACTGTAGAGGATGCAAACAAATGGAGAAACATCCCATGCTCATGGATTGGGAAACAAATTAACATTGTTTAAGTGACCAGATTGCCCAAAGTAACCTACATATTTAACACAATCCCTATCAACCTACCAATGCCATTTTTCACAGGATTAAAACAAACAATACTAAAATTCATATGGAACCAAAAAAGAGCCTGAACAACCAAAGCATTCTTAAGCAAAAAAAAAAAACAAAAAACACAGCTGGAGGCATCACATTACCTTATTTCAAATTATACTACAAGGTTATAGTAACCAAAACAGCATGGTACTGGTATGAGAGCAGTCACATG
>CAUYQG010099324.1:0-15762 GCA_963574415.1 Tarsius wallacei
GTGGGAACATCGGGGCACACTTTCCACAACCTTACAATATGTCCATGTGGTGGGAGCATATGTATACTCCTGAAACCAAAATAAGATAAGAGGGAAAGAAAGAACAAAGAAAGCAAGAAGGGAGAAGAAAGGAAGACAAAGAGAAAGAAGGAGAAGAAGGAAACAAATAGGCAAACAAAATAACTGATGCACAAACAAGCAAAAAAATAAAGATACACTCGCCCAGAAATACCCATGCAGAAAAAAAGAGGGAGAAAAAGGGGCAAATCAAATCAGAAGATACATAGAGAAAAATATGCATGAAAAGAGGGGCAAAAAATAAATAAATTAATTAATGAATAATAAAAAAAGAACTACCTTTGTAGCCATTACTGGAACCACACAGTTCCTTTCCTTTTTTTTTTTTTTTTTAAACTGGTGTGTCCCAACACCACAGCTTTTGGCTTGCTGCATTAGAGAGCATGCTTTGGTCTCTAGACCCTCACCTTTGCTCTAAATGAAGGCCGATCAGGCTACTCTTCACGTGGGCCAGACACTCCAGAGACTGCTGGGAGAAGGGGGGTGAATCATATCAGGACTCACTCTAACTCATCTGCTGCTAGCTCTTCCACTCACATTGCGCATGTCTGTGTTTGGTTCAGTGTGTCTGGATGTCTTTTTCTCTGGTATCGTGCACTTAAAGTATCCTCTATGGGCCAATGATGGTCAATCCCAGAGGGGTGTAAAGATTGCCCCCTCTGTATCAGGAGGCAGGCTGCTCAAATCAGGGTGAGTTAAATCAGGTTTCTGGCCAGCTTCCAGGACTGAGAAAATGGTGTTGTCCTGCATCTTCTCCAGCTCCAGATTTCCTCATCACACTTCATACATGGTCCCTGTGGCCAGGACCTGGCCTGTTGCCACAGGTGGTGGTGTGAGCCAGGTGACAGTTGTCAACAGATGGCTGATCTCCACTGCATTTTCCTGAGAGATGATCCAAGAATGTCAGATGTTCCTACATGTGAGGGGAGGCACTGAAATCAGAGCAATGGTAAATCGCAGCTGCATCTGCAGGGAGGCCCCAAAGGTTTGATCTGATATCTCCTCTCCGTCACCATTCACTCACCCACTTACACAGACATGTATATGCAGATTCATCCTTAAGCACAGTCACCCATGCAAGGACTCACACACTCTAACCCGTTCAATCACCATCTTGCCCTCATGTCTCCAGTGATAAGGTTTGACTTTACCTTAGCTATGAATTGAAGATAAATACTGTTGTGATTCAGGCAGCCCAAGAAGGTCATGTCTGTGCAAAATGACTATAATTATAGTGAGCATTTACTCTTCTCATCTGTGTGGAAGCTACCTGGAATTCAAAGATATTGTAATGATACTCCTTCTTATGATGGCCTGGCAGGTATTGGACACTAATTGTGTCAATGCATCAATGTCAGCTGTAAATACAGATGGGGTTTCATTGTTGTTCTCTAGGAACTACAGTAGAGTGTGGAAGAAAAGATCACCTCACACATGTCTGTCATGTTGCTACAATCATTCTGAATTCTTCCAGGATGCAGATGTAGTGACGGGGAGCCAAGAGGGAGAAGATCCCATTAGTAAGTATGTACATAAGAGGCTTCTTGAAATATCTGGATTTGAACTCCAGACAGTTTACCCATCATGTACCCTCTGTCACTTTTGCTAGTCACATAAAATTTTGAATTAGGCAAGAAATAAATAGGACCAGGACAAATAAAAATGAGAAAAGAGGCCATTTTTAGTGGTATTATTCATAAAAGCATAGGGCTGTATATGGAATGGTGATTAGTCCCTAAATGATTTTCATTTCTTGTGCCACCACAAGGATTTGGTTGTGGTTTCAAGATACCTCTTTAGAAGCATCATAGGACTGGAGGGCTCAGAAGATTGAG
Source organism: Tarsius wallacei (assembly GCA_963574415.1). Classification (NCBI taxonomy): domain Eukaryota; kingdom Metazoa; phylum Chordata; class Mammalia; order Primates; family Tarsiidae; genus Tarsius; species Tarsius wallacei. Next base: position 1,914 of record CAUYQG010099324.1, read on the forward strand.
CAATGTCTATCATGGCCTTGAAGTAATAGGAGTTGGCATACGTATTGCAAAATGAATTGCAGTAGTCAACTACAATACATTGTCAAATGCAGAGAAGGCCAGTCAGATCATTCCAGCAGGACAAATTAAAATGGCATTGTCTTGCTGTCTTGACTCTCCTTCCAGGGATAGGTCCAACCCTACAAGGTAGAAGACATGGGTGAGTGTGCATGTGCATGCACACACACACACACACACACACACACACACACGTCAGAACAAAATAAATGTGTGGGTAGGGGAAAGAGAAGAAGCAGTGAAAAACACACACTGCTCTGGTGCAACATTTTTGCCTTCCAAAATTCCCAAATAAGGGCATAGACAATGATTCTTCTTTAAATTAAATTTAACATTTTATTTCTAGCAAAAAATTTAACTCTAAACTTTTTAATAAACTTGATGTGGATAATGGCTTAAGAGCTGGGAACTCAATATCAGAAACTTGGATTCAAATTCTCTATGTTACTTTGTACCTCCTTAATAATGCCATATCTATAATGTCATGATATTTCAGTTAAAACTCCTGTTTTAACATCCTATTATACATGTGAAAGAATAATGCTGCTTAGCTTCAGACATTCCAAAGAGATCAGTGAGAGGAGAGCTACAGACCTGAGACTTTATTCATTTTCAAAGAAAGATTGGAAGCAAATATGACAACATTTTAATATATGACTCATGTGACTGGTAGGTGTTTGAATGCTTTTTACATTATCTTTTGGTCTGTGTGCCTCATTTATAAAATCTCTCCAGTATAACCTCTGTCCTCATTGTTGGTGACTTCAATATCCATGGAGGTAGTCAACCTAACAAATAGACATTTCCAGTGTTTTTGAACTTTCCTCTGAAGTTACAAAAATAGTTTCTGTATTTCTGTCACCCAGTCTACACCAATAGTGACATGTTACATCATTAGAGAATATTATCAAAGGATATCGACATTGGCATGATCCAATTATCTATAATACAAACCTTACCAGACTTCTCCAGTGTTTGCATGCACTCATTTATTAAAGAGTGGGAATGCTTTGTATGCAATTCTATAGCATTTTGTCACATGTACACATTCATATAACCACCACCATTTTGAAAATAGGGAACTATTTGACTTCTCTCTCATATCAGGGTGTGAGCTCCACACACTCTTGCTCAGACCCATCTTTTCCACTTATATACTGGTTCTCCTGCCTCCCCCCAACATTTTATGTAATTATTGCTTCTCCTTCCTGCATCATCTCTGTTTTCTTCTCTAATGGATCATTCCATCACAGGTCTAACATATTATTCTACTTCTTGGCTTAAAACATCAGCCAAGTTCACATTCCCTTCCATCTGTACTTTCCTTTAGATAAAATCTCATCAAAACAGTTTTCTATAGTCATTATGCACATTTCATAATCCTCCTCTCCTCTTCTCTCTCTCTCTCGCTCTCTCTCTCTCTCGCTCTCTCTCTCTCACACACACACACACACACATACACACACACACACACACACACACACACACACACACCTTCTAATATCTCTCTCTCTCTTTCATAAATAGATCATTAACTTTATTTGTCTTGTTTTAAATAGCAATGCAGTCACAAGTTTCAAAAAAAAATCTTTAAGTGGTCATTCCCATTTCAGGTCCTCAAGCATCCTTATCATCTTATCAAAGATATGTGTGTTATTTTTTTTCTTTTTGTTTATTTTTAAATTTATTTCATTTTAAAGGTGTGGGGTACAATTCAGAATTAGGTATACAGGTGGTCATCATACAAGTAAACTTTGGGCTTACCTTTGGACCCCACTTTACCTAGTTTGAAATCAGTTACACTTACTAACAGTATCGCCCCACTCCCCTTGCGGTTTCCATTAACTGCCAACCCTTTCTTATAGCATTATGGTAAATGTTCTGTGTCCACTGATGAGCAAGAACCTATGATACTCAGTTCTTTGTTTCTATGATAAATCATTGAGTATTATAGACTCTAAATCCATCCAAGTTGCTGTGAAGTCCATAATTGTGTTCTTCTTTTTGGCTGTGTAGTATTCCATCATGTATATGTACCACTTGTGTTTTTACCTAGTCCTGCTTCAATAGGTCGCACAGTTGGTTACGGTTGGTTCCATGTTTTTGCTATTGTAAATAGTGCTGCAACAAACATGCGTGTGCAGGTATCTTTTTTGCAGAGTGATAAGTTCCTCCAGGTATATTCCCAGCAGGGGTGTTGCTGCTTTGTAGGGAAGGTCAATTTCTAGTTCTTTTGGAATTTGCCACACTGTTTTCCATAGAGGCTGAACTACTTTGCATCCCCACCAACAGTGTAGAAGCCTTCCCTTTTTTCGCATCCTGTTGTTTTTTGTTTTATTAATGATGGCCATTCCAACTGGAATTATGTATGTGGTATCTCAATGTGATTTTGATTTGCATTTCTCTCATGATTAGTGAGGCTGAGCATTTTTTCATGTGTCTGTTGGTTGCTCGTATGTCTTCTTTTGAGAAGTGTGTATTCTTCTCTTTTGCCCACTTTTTAATGGGACTGTTCAAAGGTATATTCAGTCAATATTGGAAACAATAACAAAGCCCGCAACCAGCTATCTTACTGTCTCCCTGTCTGTGGTGTTTCACTTGACTTCTGGGTGTCCAAGAATGCTATCACACTACCCGTCATTCCCTCATACAACTGCCCCACCTAGTCTTGAGACCACTCTTCCTCTGCAACCATTTTCATAAGATTGGCAATGACTGCACATTTCTAAGTTGAAGGTGAATTTTTGCAACTGCGGCTCAGCTGCTACCAACACTACTGACCAATGACTCCATGGCTTGGATTCAGGTACACAACTCCTTCAGTTTCCCTCTTCCCCCTAAGGTTGCTCCTTTTTTATGTTTTGCCCACCACTTCAACTTGCAACATTATCCTATACTAAGTCTCCATATGCACTTCTGTCTAGTTCTGAGACTTTGTCTCCCTTGAAGTGTTTCTCCGTGGGTGGTTTTAAATTCAACTGCTCTCCCAGATTTTTCGTGGAGGGAGACCCCTGCAGACCCCTTCTCTTTTGAGTCTCTTTTGACTATCTGAAGGATCTCATTCAGCTATTTGAGGAAAAACTCCAAAAGGCCACAGTTTTATTCACACAAACTCAAATGGCTGAAAGAAAGCGTGGAACATGGTGCATCTGGATTACTTGGTAAGACTATCATAACATAGTACCACGGAGTGGGCGGCTTAAACGATACAAGTTCATTTTCTCTTAACTTTGGAGTCTGAGATCAAGGTGTGTACAGTGTAGGATGCTGTCTTCTCCTCCCTGTGTCTCACATGGCCATCCCTCTGTGTGTCTGTGTCCAAATCTCCTCCTGTTATGGGATCACAAATCCTGTTAGATTAAGCCTTTTTTAAACTTAATTACCTCTTTACAGTCTCCATCCTCAAACACTATACAGTAAGATTCTGATTTACTGTGGGTTAGGACATCAACGTCTGAATATTAGGGGAACAAAATTCAACCCATAACAAGGTCCTTATCACATATTTACTGAGAAAATCCATGAAGAACATTTCTCAACATTTGGAATAGACTCTAATTCAAACAGGATTTTTGAAACACATACATCTCATTCTGGCTGTAGCATGAGGCTTCAGAATAGAAGCATAGGACAAGACATAAAATGTTGAATATTTACTAAAAACAAACATTTTTAAAAAGAAACCACATGAAGTGGAGAAAAGAGGGGGAGAAAGTGTATTGAACTCTACATTGTATAAAGGAAATCACTTGATCCACTTGTTCATTCTGATAAACTAAAATGAAATGCAAACTTACTATGCAGAGGTGATCATAATAAAAAGAAAAGAATGAAAAATGTAGGGCACACCTCATCAACAAGGGTACCTGCAAAATCAATGTTTGAATACCTAATCTGAATAATACCCCACATCTTTATAATTTCAAAAAAAAGAAAATTGTAGCAAGTGGTATACTCTGGAGAACGGAATTTAAGAGGATTTTCACCTTGGATACTTATCTCTGTCATAGGAAAAAGCACACATATGAATGCATTATTACACTGATTAAAAAACTTTTAAAAATTAAGTTTGGGCCATTGTGAACCTTGAATGATCCTGTAATATAGTTTATTCCTTACTTATTGCTTGTACTTGATACCTAGGCTCATAGTTGGCAATTAAGACTCGAGAACTTAGCCAAAAGGCTGAGAAGCGATGCAGCCTGGATGGAATTAGAGTTTATAATACTGAGTGATTTCTCACAGAAACAAAGAGCTGAGTGCCATATGTTCTCACTCATAAGTGACCTTGAACAACTACTGTATTACTGTAGGAAAGGGATTGAAAGTAGCAGAGAGGGGGGTGGGGGATGGGAAGCTGGGATTGACTGTAGTCGATATCTGCCTGGAGAAGGGGGGACACACCTCATCAATAAGGGTACCTGCACAAGGAACATTTGTATACCTAACCCTGAATTGTATACCACAATTTGAAAATAAAAATTAAGAGAAAAAAAAAGACTTAACAACAATTACTAGACAGAATGTAGACTAAACAGGATGGAATGGCAGAAGCTGATATGTAAAAATGGGACAGAGGCCAAGAACTATCTCAGTGAGGGATCATGTGTCAAATGGCTCTGGTCTCTGACTTTCCTGCAGTCCTTAAACAGGAAATCACAGGACCGTCCAGTATCTTGATAACCCTGCCTTGATCACCACCGTTCCCTCCAGCTCCTATAGGCACCTCCTGAATTAGGGGACACAGAAGGGGCCTCTGGAGTCACTGAAGCCCAGAAAGGCTCTCGTCCAGAGGTGCAAGGCAGCAATCCACACAGGACAGAATAGAGAAAAGGTAAGGGCATATGCTGGGAACTTCCTCCTTTTCAAAGTCAGCTAAGGGTTTTCTCTAAGTTCGCATTCCTGCTTTTCCACCTCAGGATGCTACATGCAGGGGGTCACGAGCTTGCTTTAGAAAATGATGGGAGACATAAAGCTTCTTTCAGGAAAGTCAGGACCAGTAGACTCAATTTTGGGAGTTCCAATGGGGTCAAACAGACCTTTCTTCCTTCTGATCCACCTCCTCATACCACCCCCTTTATCCCAACCATTCAATCTGCTGTCATGGGGAGAATACTGTCTCTCAGATTCATTAAAGTAAGGGCACATGCAGGCACTGCTGCCCAGAGCTGAACTGCGGTAAATGAAGGTTTCATTCTTTTTTAAATGTTTGCTTTTTGTGTATCTGGACAGAAACAAGGAAGAAACAGAAGATTTAAACTGAAATAACTGAGGCGTGTTTCATGTGGGGACTGTTGACCACAATGGGCAGTGTCAAGAGAAAGTGACAATGCATGGGGAGGCACCCTAAGGCAGCAATAAGGAAGCACAACTCCAAATCCAGTCTCAAAGGGACTGGGAAGGAGCAGTTGCCATTGAGAGCATACAATGTGTTTGACCACATTGTAGCTATAGCAGCAGGAGGGGATGACCAGGCAGGTGCAGAAGCAGTGTGTGACCATCACAGCCTCAAACACAGAGAACCAGGGAGGTGGTAATCCCAATCACTCTCTTCCTGCCTCCCAGTCTCCTAGTGGTGTCTCCCAATGACTGCATTCAGCCAGACCTGAAAGAAATGGATCCCATGGATGAGGTACAGAGATGCCACCCTCTTGGGATGCCAAATAGATTGGAGAAGGATCTAAAAAAATCCTTATGGCAAATGAGACTCTCCCTCACACCTCCTTATCTCTTCCTACCTCCTTCGGTTTTTCATGTCATTGAATTGTTTCTCATTTCAGCAGTATCAGAGATTTTTTTCCTCTTTGTATCTTCTTTCTCTATTGCCAATTTTATAGAGAAATATCCATATTCACAAAAAATACTAGTAAATGGAATGTAATTTTCCTTTATAGAGGAATATCCACATTCACAAAAAATAACTAGTAAATGGAATGTAATTTTCTTTTCTTTTCTTTTCTTTTTTTTAGTTGGTTTTCTTACTCTGTCAACCAGTCTGGAGTGTAGCATAGTGCATGATCACGGCTCAGCACAGCCTTGACTCCTGGGTTCAGGCGATCCTTCTGCCACAGCTGTCTGAGTAGCTGGAATTACAGGCACAAGCCACCACACCTGGCAAATTTTTGGATTTTTTTAAAGAGACAAAGTATCCCTATGTTGCCCAGGTTGGTCTTGAACTCCTAGTCTCAGAAAATCCTGCCACCTCGATCTCCCAAAGTACTAGGATTGCAAGGATTAATCACTCCATCCAGACTGGAAAGCAATTTTTAAAAGAGAAAACATATTCATTTTTGTGGGAATATAAATTTCACTGCACTAATTGATACCCAAAATAGAAACGACTTAAACAATAAAGTACAAGCAGCCCTCTGTATCCATGCACTCTACATCCACAGAATCAACCAACCATGGATCCAAAATATTTGACATTAAAAAAAGATGATTTTTTTTAAAAGATGGTTATGTTGCACTGAGCAGGTACAAATGTTTTTCTTGTCGTTATTCCCTAAACTACTATCTATATACTGTTCACATTGTATTGTGTATTATAGGCAGTCTAGAAATGATTTGAAATATACAGGAGAAGATGCATAGGTTATATGCAAGTACTATGTAATTATATGTAAGGAATTTGAGCATCTGCAGATTCTTGTGTCTTGGAGGGTCCTAGAACCAATTTTCTATGAATAGCCATGGATGACTATATTTTAGAACTAGCCAGAGACTTCAAGTCATGATACATTAGGATACATTAGGACTCCAGAATGTGTTTCTCCCCAATCCCTAGAAGATGTCCTCAACCTCGGTGTCTTACATGGCTCCAGTCACATCAGTGTTTCAGCCTAATGGAAGAGGAAAGGGCAAGGGGAGGTTGTGCTCTTTCTATTAAGCCCATGACCCAGGGCTTGTTTACAGCTCTTCTGCTCGCTTCCCACTGACCAGCATCTAGTCAAATAATGTCTTCCAGCATGAGGAAGAGTGAGATGAAGACCGATTTCAACTCTTAAACTCTCAGAATTGTTAAGTGGCATGAGAGGAGAATGGAGACTAGAGGAACCAGCAGTCTCTGCAGCCCCAGGCTGTTTCTCAGGTTCTGTGCTCATGTGAAGATTTTTCCTGAGCTCCTCAGATCATGATGAGAACAGAGCACAGTGGAAAAGCCTCAGGAAGCACTCCAGGACACCAGGGGCTGGTGTTGGGTCTGGTCCACAGCATGATCTCAGGAAAAACCTTTGACTTTAAGCCTCAGCCTCTATGAGGATATTGCCATAGGTGGCCTTTAAGGAACAGATGCTAAATGTTGGCAATACTAGAGGAAGCAAAATAGGTATGACTTTGTATTTAAAGGACTTCAGGATTAACGAGGAAGAAATACATCCCACCCTAAATATAGACACACTGAGCATTAAGTGTCCTGAGTGGGGATAGCACAGGTGCTGATTTTCTGTTCTGGCCAACTGAGGCTGCGGTAGCTTGTCTCTCTAAGAGACCTCCCAATGGCTGCGCTCAGTCCTGATGCTTCTCCACATCCAAGCAGGATGATGCATCTCCTTTCCCCTTGGAAGTCTCCTATCCCTAAGAGTCCTTGAGATTCCACAGTGAAGCCTGCCTTTGTGAGGCAGAAAATGGCTCCTGGATTCGCTACCTGTAGCTGATTGGCTTCCCCTCTCTTTTGTGATATCTGTGATTGATTTCTCTTCCTCTCTGGAGATTACTTAGGTTAGGTTTTTTTTCAGCCCCCAATTTTCACTGCCAACTTGGGTTCAACGTGAGAATTTCCCCTCTGTTTTCCTCCTCAATTATGGATAATTGGCACACAGTGGTGCTGGGTCCAAAAGACAGGTCAAAGGGAACACTAGGCAGCCTGACTGGGATCAATCACATTGTGACAGACCATGGGATAATCATGGATCCCTTCTGTGCTCCTATCCATCCTGTGCAAATGGGAATAATACCAATTCTCACTTCATAGATTTAAGAGATGATTTTAAAATATCATACCTATTAAGCTCTTAATCAGCTGCTATTATCCATCCAGATGCAAGTTATTCCTCTTTCTCCAGTTAAAATAACATGGATATCTCACTTTACATTCCAAATCCTGAACTTTTCCTGTTTTTCCACAGGGACTCCTCTCACACAGAAGCTTTAATCAGCAAAGGAAACTCTACCAAAGATCTCCTGGGTGAGAGCATAAGTAAGTGTATATTGTACACACCCCACACACCACTCAGCAGTACTCCATAGATGTTTTCATGGTTCAAACACTTCCTCTAGTGGAACTCAGACCTCACTATCACTTCATCCAACTTCCTCCATACTGATGAGTAGTGCAGCTCAGTCCCACACCCTATCCTCATGCCCTGTGTCAAAACACTTCTAGATGCTCAGAAAAACTATATTGAGTCTTTACTTCAAAGGTTTATCAGGGTTGACTTCAGTTGTTTGAGCACACATAAGTAATTCATCTTAACACTAATAGAGCTATCCACAAACAGAATCATGATTATATGTGTGTGTTCTAAAACCTTTGTGTTTTGATTCTTATTTCTCATTTAATCCAAATCTGCCATTACCATCAGGCTCCTCATTCATGCATGCATTTATTCATTGAAAAAAAATGTTGATTGAGAATACAGTATACCTCACACAGAACTAGCCACTGAAGATGTGAAAAGAGCTCCTGTCTTCAATGACTGACACATTGAGCAATACCTAGCCCCAAGGACCAGACATTCTCACACCCATCACAGCCAGAGCTCACATTCTCCCATTACTAATGCATGGTATTTTTTCTCCTCCATAGATGACCACTCTTAGCCTAGGGTGTCACTATTACCCCCTGCATCTTTCAGAAGTCCTGCATCTGACAGTAAATTTCTGGCCTAGGAAAAAATAATGCTAGGCCCATAGCCCCAGTCTGTGAAGTGGAGGTGTTTCCATCCTAGAAGATTCGCATGTCAGTAGAGGAGTTTGTGGAAATAGAGAGAGCCCATGCTTTAGAGCCAGCAAGAAGTGGGTTTGAAACCAAACTCAAGGACTCCCTGCCTTTTCACGAGTTCCTTATTCCCTACAAGCCTCTGATTTTCTCCTCTGTAAAGCAGAGACAGCACTTCCCACTTTGTGGTGTCACATTGAGAATAGGAGATCATACAGTTGGTGCTCAAATCTTGCTTGTGTTCCCAGGAACAACATGGATCTGACCATCCAAGCTTGGGAAACAGAACTCACACACAGGAATGTAACTTTCTCAAAGACCCCTTCTCCACCTTGTGACTTGCAGAACCTGATTCCAATCCTGCTGACTGTCATCATTGCCCTGGTGGGACTGGCAGGAAATGGGGCTGTGCTCTGGCTCCTGAGCTTCCGTGTGAAACCAAACGCCTTCTCCACCTACGTCCTCAACTTGGCCGGGGCAGACTTCCTCTTTCTCTGCTGCCAAATGATACGTTCCCTGAAGAAACTTGTAACCACCTTCCAATCGCGCTCCTGGATATTAAGATCAGTGATTGACTTTTCCTACCTTGCAGGCCTGAGCATGCTGAGCGCCATCAGCACGGAGCGCTGCCTGTCTGTCCTGTGGCCCATCTGGTACCGCTGCCGCCGCCCAAGACACATGTCAGCAGTCGTGTGTGCCCTGCTCTGGGCACTGTCTCTGCTGCTGGGCATCCTGGAAGGATACTATTGTGTCTTTTCATTTTTTGGGAAGAATGAACATAGTTGGTGTCAGATATTTGATTTCCTCACTGGCTCCTGGCTGTTGTTTTTGTTTGTGGTTCTCTCTGGGTCCAGCCTGGCCCTGCTGCTCAGGATCCTCTGTAGCTCCCGGAAGATGCAGCTGACCAGGCTATATGTGACCATCCTGCTGGCAGTGCTGGTCTTCTTCCTCTTTAGCCTGCCCGCAGGCATCCACTGGTTTCTAGTATTCTGGATTCAGAGGGAGTTGGATGCCTTCATTTGCCATCTTTTTCTGGCTTCACATGTCCTGTCTTCTGTTAATAGCAGCGCCAACCCCATCATTTACTTCTTCGTGGGCTCCTCTAAGTACCGTCAAAATAGGAAGACCCTCAAGCTGGTTCTCCAGAGGGCTCTGCAGGACGACGCTGAAGTGGATAGATGTGGAGGCAGTCTTCCTCCAGAATCCCTGGAGATGTCGGGAAGCAACTTGGGGCAGTGAGGAAGAGCTTCCACCCTGTCCATCATGTGACCCTGAGAGTCAACACTGCCCTGCCACCCTTGACAATTATATGCATTTTTCTCATCCTTGTGCCTCTGAAATGCCTCCATGTTTCCCAAATGTCTTCAAATAGATTTATTTTTAACCTGGTTTTTCTAGTTGTACCCAGAGAAAGTATTAGTCTCAGAGTAAAATGTTTCCATCCTTCTTGACATCACCAATAAATTTCTCATGTTATCTTCCTCTGAATCTTTCCTATTGAAAGCTTTTCTGAGGAGTTTTCATTGCATAGCAAGATTGTCTGTTCAGACCCATAAAACTCTTCTTTAGAATTTTTTTCTATCTGACAGCATCAAAAATGGAGATTCCTTATTTATCTCTCACACTGTGTCTCCAAAAAGCAAGCTCCATCCTGAGAATGGGGACATTGTTGCAGGTAGGAAGCTCAGTTCTAAATACATAAGTTCTGCTACCTCTAAATTTCATTGAATTATCTGGGATTAGGAAAATACTGTTGTTAAATGCAGATGCTTTGCCTTCATAAAAACAGTCTAAGAAACAGGTTTTATGAAAAGTCCTCTGCTGTTATTTGTCCATGGTATGGTGACAAGTTGGCCTTGATTTCTAGTAAACTATAGTCCCTTCCCCATGAGAGCTCTTTATTTCCTGGGCCATGGACCAGCATAGAGTCAAAAAATATGTCCCACTGGTGCCAGTTTGGCCATTGGCAACCTCAGAATTGGTTTCAAGGTGGAAATTAGCTTGAAAGCCATCTGGTTTTAGTCTTCAGATTTCTTAATTGTATAACTCTTTATACAACCTGTCTTGCACAAATTAGTTTCACGGCCAGTCACCATGGGAAGCAAGACTGAAAACCTCTGACCTTTTCCATGCTAATGTCAATTACAGTATGTTGATAATAACATAGAGTTGGTACAGAATTCAGATACATAATACAACAAGGTTGAAACTTGAGAACACCTGCTAAGTGAAATAAGCTGGACGCCAAAGACCAATATTGTAAAGTTCAACTTTTATGAGAAATTCAAACTTAGTAGACACGTGGAGTTAGGGGCAGAAGAGACTGCATGGTCTTCATGGTGAAGAGTTTCTGTTTCAGCTAATGAAAAGTTCTTAAAGTAGATAGTGGTAATGGTTGCATCTTATTATAAATATTCTTAGTGCCACTGAATTATACACTTAAAATAGTGAAAAAATTAAAATGTGTGTTATGTAAATTTAGCCACAATTTTCCAAATTATTAATTTTTTAAAAAGCTATCAAAACAGAGTTTGGGACTGTTCTCTGCCACTGACTTCTCTTTCCACATAGAATTCCAGCAGGCCAGGCTCGGTGGCTCAGCCTGTAATCCCGCGCTTTGGGAGGCTGAGGTGAGTGGATTGCCTGAGCCTGCGGGTTCGAGACCCACCTGGGCAACTTGGCGAGACCTCATCTCTACAATAAAAATCAAAAAAATTAGCCAGGCGTGGTAGCGCGTGCCTATAGTTCCAGCTACTTGGAAGGCTGAGGCGGAAGGATCACCGGAGCTAACAGGTTGAGGCTGCGGTGGCCGGGAGCGGCCACTGCACTCCAGTCTGAGCAACAGAGTGAGACTCCAACTCAAAAAAAAAAAAGAACTCCAGCAGACAGAAGAAGCTACCTTAAGAGGGCGTGAGAACACAAGTGGCTCTGTACTGCTCACAGGCAGTGAGGCTGCCCCTCAGACTGACCCTCACAGAGGAGAGCTGACAAGTAAACTGAGTACCCAGGAGACAGTACAAAGTAGTCACGAAATGATATATCTATAATTTGCAAATTTCCCAGCCAAATGAATTGATCCCCTATATCACAGTCAGCACACAGAACTCAGTTATATTGTATTCAGAGGCAATCCTCTTTCAGATTCAGCACTTTACTCAGTTTGTATCTTTTATGTACATCCTGGATTTCCAAAATGCCCCAGTAGGATTTAGCTGAGTGTGAGGGTTTCCCACAGGTAGAACAATGCAGGAAGACAGTGCTTGCAGCTGGTGCACCAGGTAAGGCACTTTGACATGGTGTCATCAGTTCACACGAAGAGTTATTAAGAGAGTCTGCCCTGGGAGTCTGTGATATCATCAACTGTACAGATTTGGCTGAAGATTTTGTCCATCATGGGGAGGACTGCAGATAATTTTCACCTGGCTTTTGAACCAAAGACTGTTGACCCTCACATGGGCAACAGGTATTTTGATGTCAATAACATATTCTTCGTGTTGGCTGCAAGAAAGTTTAGATCTTCTGGAGGCTTACAATCAGTCCCTGAAGCCCTAACTGAATTCACTTGGGGGAACAATCCTTTATTACAGGACTTAGAACACATGTACCTGAATGATTTGTCTTGATGTCTCCCTGTAGCACACAGTGAAATCTTTAAGAGCAGAGAGTTGTCTGTGAATCCCAAATGGACTAGGTCTGGAAAGTAGAAGAAGTTCAGAAACTATTTTTCTCAAGCAGCTCCCACCTGCAAATCTCAGGGTTATCCAGCATCTTGGAGAGAGTGGCTCAGTCACCAGGTCTCACTGGAGCTCCTGCAAGCACTTCCCACTCAAGAGGATAAGAAGGTCCTCTGCAGTGGATCAATCTGAAAAAGGCTCTTCCTTTCCATTGCTCACGGTTCTGGGGAAAAAAGGCAGGGGAGGGGGTGTGGGATTCTGCTGATGAGCTACCTTCTTTTCAAAGTCAGTCTAGTGATGGATTTTCCTCCCAGTTACATACTAAAGAGGAGTGTTCTGGAAATACAGAAATTAACTTTATAAACAGAGAAAAGATATGAAAGTCCCTCATGGCAGTTTTTGGGAGCTGTCATTCATGACTGTTTGTTAATGCATAAATTCAACAAATATTTACACCTAATTGATCAGGCACTGTGCTAATTCTATATCATAGTAAACACCTTTCGAATAAGTCTCTGGCTAGTAGACTGTATCTGTATAACCAATCCTCTCCTTTCCATTGAGTAAACATATTGACTGATACCAAGGAAATATTGAGCCTTCATGGCCATCCACTGACTCTCTAACCCACCTGGGCACTAAGCACTGAGTCATGAGCTTCACATGAACCAGTTGGGTCTATTTCCAATCCTGCTTATGCCAGTTAGCTCTATCAATGTAATTACCTAGTTATCCAAAATACAGCACTCATCAATAAAATATGAGTAAAAAAGGGAAATTGTGGTTTCAATGAAAACTAGAATGAACGTTAATAAAAGGACAAAAAAAGCAAGTCTCATTGTTTTTGAACAGATTGAAAAAAGATGAACAATATTTTAAAAATACCCTCAGGCAGAATGCTATACATTTGATGCTAAGATCTGCACTTCAATAACTCCAGATGCAAATCATTGACAATGTTTGATGCAGGTGCTTTCAGCAGGACAGAGTAGAATTCTATTTGTTAAATCCTACTCAAAAGAAAGTCCTAGGAGAAGATATTGCGGTCAAGATGGCGGCAACACAGGCGGAACTGTGAGATTCTCCGAATGTGAGTTCCCCAAAAAGTCTCTTGCCCTCCTTCTCCTACCCCACTGCCCACAGCTAGACGCATTGGTCCGAGGCTCAGGGACCCCCGGTC
>CAUYQG010099333.1:0-12141 GCA_963574415.1 Tarsius wallacei
AAAAGGAACACTTTTACACTGCTGGTGGAGTGTAAACGAGTACAACCTCTGTGGAAAGCAGTTTGGTGATTCCTAAAACATCTAAAAATCAACCTTCCACATGACCCCGCAATCCCCCTTCTGGGAATATACCCAGAGGAAATCAAATCACTCTATAAAAAAAGATACCTGCACAAGCAAGTTTATTACAGCATTATTCACGATAGCAAAAACGTGAAGTATTATTTGACCTTCCTTTTCAGAGATACAATTCCATATCCTGGCAGTCCCCGACCTCCATCCCTGCTATATTTTTTCTCACTGCAATTATCAGCAATTAAGTGTAATCTGTTTTTGCTTTTGGTTTATTGTCTTATTTCCCTCTGCAAGAATGTTATTTTTTAGCACTTAGAAGAATGCCTGGCACATAGTAGATATTTGATAAATGCCAATTAAGTAATTGATAGCTACTGCTGCTATTGTTGCTGTTAAAAAAAACAATTTTTCCCACCCTTAGCCCATCCATAAATACATGCAATTATTAATTCAGCCTACTAAGTACTAGTCATTAGACTAGGTACTAGGGGCACAGAAATAAGTAGATAAAGTCTCTCTTCACAAGGGGATTATTTATGAAGGATAAAGACACACAGACAACTCAGTATTCCAAAGAGGTTTCTGTGCCCAGAGAAGATCTGTCCAGGGAAAAGTGTTGGCATAATAACTCTTGAAACATTATCAAAAGGAAGTGGCTATCTTTGCACACTCATGACTTTATCCTCTCCTTATTTTGTGGTCAACTGTCCACAGTCTGGATTTATAGATAATAAGTTGACTCATTGAAGGGCTCTTTGCTGTTGCATACTGCTTTCAGTGTTATGCTACTAGTATTACAAGTGCTCACAGTGTTTTCTTCTCTACCATTAGCTTTTGATTTGCATACAGAGAATTATAGTGGAAAGTCAGTCACAGAAAAGAGCAATACTAATATTTTTTCTGTGTATGACTATAGAAAATTAATCATAGAAGTGAGTATAGAAAATTAATCATGCTCTGGAGGATTCTGGGTTAGAATCAAAGCCCTCTGCTTCCTAGATATGTCACTGTGAGCAAATCACTTAAACTAAGTTTCAGTTTTCTCATTTGTAAGTTGTAATGACTGGCCTACTACTGTCATGTTTGTTGTTATTGGGGGCCTACAGATTGTTAAAGCTGATAAGAACTTTAGAAATCTTCTAGATCCACTCCTCATTACACAAGTTAAGAACTGCTGTTCAGAGTAGTGAAATATATTTACTACAGGTGTACAGCTAATTAGTTCAGAATTCAGTCACACGTTTCTTCAATTATTTAATGACTTTCCATTCTTTACTCACAATTCAAATGACAAAGATAAACATATTTATAATGTTATAACTAAGACTAACTTGAACGTATCTTTTGGTAACTGGTAAGAAAACCACAGTACATTCTTTAGTCTACAATGATTGAAAGTTTATACTGAGCCAAGTTTTAAAAGGTTTAATTTGGTTTTATGCCAGTAACATGACTTACAAATACTAAATTCAGTCCAAAAATTTATAGAATGAAATGGATCAAAACAAGGAAAATCTTTTTTCAAATGAAATTTATTTTGCCCCATGTTGCCCACATTTGAATGACAAATTCTCTTTCGTCCCAAAGGAGGATTTAGCTGAAAACAAAACAAAACAAAACAAACGTTATTCCCTATTCATAACAAAGAATATTTTGTATTCATGAAACAAAGTTTGAAATTGAATTAAAATAATTTAATTACACTATATAATTACCTTCCACAATCTTTAAAGTCAAGAGGCCCATGGGATCTGGCTATTTGTAGAGATGTTTAATCCTTTTTTTACTTTAGTATTCATTAAACAATGGTAATTCCTTCCTAATTCCCCTCTGACACACATTTTGCCTCTAAAGAAGAAAAGAACTTAAACAGAGTTCTTTCTTTAAACAGAGCTGCTGAGTATGTCAAATTATTCAGGCAAGAATTCACTGAACAACTAAAACAATAGTTTCAAACAGATGACATTGTGTTTCAAGAACAAAAAAAATGTTAAATAAACTATTGGGGCATGAATTAAGCTACCAATGGGAAATCTTAGTGGGATGCAAATTCATGCCTAACTGAGGTTTCAATAATATTCCCAAATTTAGCCATCAGTTTAAAAGCCCCATATGCAAATCTACACCAAACCAAGGGAAGGAAAAGTAAAGGTGACTGAAAGATGCATAGACAATTTTGGAAAATCTAGTTCACAGTTTAAAAACCCTTTAATTTCTGGAAGATTAACATGGATAATGAATTATTTTTTTCTAAAACTATTGCTCTTAGACACTGAAATTGTAATTGGTTGGTTGCCTAATCTTGCTCTTTCTTTAGCTAGAAAATCTCGGACAAATTCAGAGGAAATTTGAAGGAAAGGGAGACTCTCAGAAGATGAAAGCCATAATGGAGTGTGTGTGTGTGTGTGCGTGTGTGTGTGTGTGTGTTTAAACAGTCCTTTCAAAGGCAGAGTCACATAGACAGAAATATTTAAAACTCACACACAAAATCTACCATAAAATCGGGTGACGGGACTTACCATGAAACCCAAAATAAGAATGAGTGAGGAAAACCACCTGATAAAGAACTATATGATGACCATTGCCTTGCTAAGCTGTGGTGTAGCTATGTGCTGTTTGCGCTATAGTCAGGCCATGTTTTCTTAATACTTGTCCTCCTCTCTTACCTTGGAGAAGTGAATCTCCTCTTTCTCTCTCACTCTAATTTACTTTCTAAATAAACTATATTTTCTAATCTTAAAAAGAAGGACTGTATGATAATAGCAACTGTGCAGTAGTAAGAAAAGTAATGGCCTCAATCACCAAAAAGTAGAAATTAGAATGTACAATGTAATTATTTTAAGATCAGCAGCTGATCAGGGGTTTTGGAGGCTCCAACTCACAGATGAGAGTGTAAAGGGACCACAAGAGGATCTTATGGTGTTAAAGTAATCTGGGATTTATTAAATCTCAGAAATAAGTAACCAATATGATCATCAACATCAATAACCTACAGGCCAACACTGAGGAGTAACTTCTGCAAGTAGAATCTAATTGAGTATGGCAGAATTTAGTGACAAAGCTCTAGCAAATCCATTTTTAAAAAGAGAGACATATAGGCACCAAAAATAATGAGCTTAAATCTAACATTTTTCTATTTGTTACGTGCATATTTCATACATTTTTGTTCTATTTCTTCTTTATTGTCTTATTTTGTATTCAACTGATTTTTTTGTTGTGTGCCATTTTCATTCCATTCTTATTCATTTTGGGCATAATTTTAGGTGATTTATTTGTGATTAGCTTAGGGAATACTATTAACATCCTAAATTTATAGTAATATAGTATGCTTTGGTATCAAAGTAGCTTCAATATTTATGAAAAATTTTGTTTTATATAGTTCTATCCTTCTCTTTCATATTGTGGTTGTCACATTATATCTTTATATATTGGGTACCCATTAGCGTATTTATAGTTATTGTTTTATACATTGTGGTTTAAACAACTTGGGAGATATAGATTAGAGTTAAAACAAAAATACAATTATATTGTTTTTATATTTACTCACTACTAATCTTTTCCCACAGACTTTTATTTATTCACATCCCTACATATTTCCATCAAGATCTCTTTTTCTTCAGCCTAAAAAACTCCCTTTTTCACTTGTTGTAAGGCAGATCTACAAATGATTATCTTTCTCATCTTTTGTTAACCTAGAAATGCCTTAATTTTGATGGATATTTTGCTCACTATGATATTTTTGTTCATAGTGTGTTCGTTTCCAGCACTTTAAAGAGAACCTTCTACTGACTTCTGGCCCCCATTGTTTCTGATGATAAATCTGTTGCTAATCTTACAGAGGCTGTCCTGTATGTGATAAGTTGCTCTTCTCTTGCAGATGTAAACATTTTTTTTTTTTTTTTGCTGTAACTTTTGACAATTTGACTATAATATGTTCCGGTGTAGGTTTCTTGTTGTTTATCCTCTTGAAATGCTTTAAGTTTCTTTAGTGTATAGATTCATGCTTTTTATCAAATTTTGGAAGTTTCTCACCATTATATTTTAAAATATTATTTCCCCTTTTTATATTTCCTTTTCTTCTGGAATTCCAATTATGTATATTATATTGTAGTGTGTTTAATGGTGCCCTAAAGGTCTCTCATCCTCTGTTTATTTTTCTCCATTTTTTATTGATTCAGATTCTCAGACAAGACAAAACCAATTGTCTTTATTCTGCCAAATTGATTTTGCAGTTGAAAACCTCTGGTAAGTTTTTCACTTTAGTTATGACTCTTTTTGGCTCTGTAATATCTCAATGATTCCTTTCATATAATTTCTATCTTATTAATAGTCCCTATTTGCTCATAAATCATTCTCCTAGTGGTTTTCCTTGTCTCTTTGTCCATAGTTTCCTTCAGCTTATTGAGTATATTTAAGGCTGATTTAAAATCTTTTTGCAATAGTCAGGTGTGTGTGCTTTCTTGGGAACAGTTTCTGCTAATATTTTTCTGCAAATGGGCTACACTCTCTTTTATTTTAGCAGATTTTGTAAGTATTTGCTTACAAGGAAACCTTTTGAATGTTGTAATATTGGGTGCATGGAAATCAGATTCCTCTCTCTTTTTTACTTATTTATTGCCTTTTGTAGGCTGTAGTTGTTTGTTGGTTTAGAAATATTTTTAAACTAAGTTTTTATCATATATAGTCCCTGAAACATCTGTTCCTTTGCTTTATGTTCAGCTAGTATTTTGCAGGGCACTCCTTCAGGATGATTAAAACTTTCCCATATCCTTCATTTCTTTTTTGAACTGAGTCTAGAGATCAACCAGAGATGAAAACAGAATCTTCTCCAGTCTATTCTGAGCATGCATCTTGTGCTGAGTATGTGTATTGTTTTTTACATTTCTTAGTCTTCATGGGTTAGGACAGACAAAACATTCTTTATAAATAGTATCTGCTCTGCTTTATTGGAACCAGATGCCAGAGTGCCATTAGAGAATACGGACTGTTGGTTTCAGGGTCACCACTGAGCTGAGAAGACAGGTAGGGCAAAAGCAAATTAACGTGCTACAAGTATTTCTCATTCTTTTAAAGTTGCCTTTTTGATACAGTATGTGTTTGGTTGATGTAAATATTTGCTTAGCTTTTAGAGTAGTGACAAAGTTGATTCTCAGTGTCTTTGCTCAAGTTTTTTACATCACTGTAGAAAGATAAGCCCTTGGAGCTGCCTATACCAACTTTTTCTTCACCTTTGCATTTTCTCTTTTAAGGATAACAATTAATATCAGTGAAACATAACCAACAAAAATTAAGTATGTGGAAATTCCATACAATATTATTTGTAAGAAAAAAGAAAGATAAATAGAATAATATTCCTGTAGAAAATGAAGGCACAGTCAAAAGTTATGTTCACAAAACAGGTAAAAAGTGTAAGCAATTTTTCAAAAAAACTACACAAAGATTAATTCAGTAGTATTGAGTAGAATTTTTTAAAAACTCAACAATAAGATAATTAAAGAAAAAGAAAATTTGAAAAAAACTACCAAAACTCAGGATATACTTGAAATAAAAAGAAAAAATGCTAGAATTGAGAATGAACTCAAAATAATATAGCCATTAAACAATTACATTTTTAGAATCAAGGTGAAATTTATCTCTCTCTCTCTACATATATATATATACACACACACACACACACATACACATTCAAATGCACAGATCTTAAGTGTACAGGTAGATACATTTTGGGATTGAATGCATCTATTTGTCTTTTTTATGCTAATATTATACTGTCTTGGAATTTATCTCTCTCTCTCTCTCTACATATATATACACGCACAAACAAACACACACATTCAAATGCACAGATCTTAGGTGTACATGTAGATACATTTTGAGATTGAATGCATTTAGGTAATCATCAGTAACAACAAGCTATACAGAATTTCTACTGCTTCAGAAATTTCTCTGTATTTCTTTTCAGTCAACTTCTGTCCCCAGAAAGAGCCATTATTATATTTATTACCACAAATTAGTTGTGCCTATTCTTGAAATCTGTATTAATAAAACTATACTCTATTTCCTTTCTTATTTTCAGTTTCTTTTGCTTAGAATAACTTTCGGAATTCATCTGTATATCATTACTTTGTTATTTTATTGCTGTGTAGTATCTTATTACATGAATACATAAGATACTGCCATGAATATATTTTTGTATAAATCTTTGAACAACATAAGCATCATTTCTCTTGAAAGGAGAACTGCTGGGTCATTATCTCAAAGATTTGACTTTATTTGAAATTTCTAATCATTTTTTTTCCAAAGTAGATACATCATTTGTGTTCTCAACAGCAACATATGATAGTTTCAGTTGTTTTATATTCTTGCCAAAGTCTTGTATTTTAATTAATTTTAAGGTATGTCATTTCATTGTGTGGATAGTGCTATCCTATTGTGGTTCAATTGACATTATCATAAATAATCATAACCTTAAATATTAGATCATAAACTTATTGGCTAGACTCATATAGTCTATTGTAAAATGTTTGTTCAAACGTTTTTTTCCCATTTATACTTAGTTGTTTGCTATTGTTATTGATTTGTAAGAGCTTTTTAAACAATCAGATACAAGACCTTTGTCAAATAAATGAATTACAAATATTTAGCCTAGTTTACAATTTGCCTTTTATTTTCTTAAAGGTATCTTTCCATGAGTAGAGCTTTGTTATTTCCTCTAATTTATCTTTTTTTTATATTATTATTCTTAAGTGTGATGCCATTTGTGTCCTAAAAAATATTTTCTAAGCTTATAATCAAAATGATTTTTTAAAGAAACATTTTTATTTCAGCTTCTATATTAGGCTTATACTACATCGCAAATTAATTTTTATGTAAGGCATAAAGTGGGAGGCATTGTTTATTGATTTTGTGTGTGTGTATGGATATCTAGGATATCTAGTTGTTTCAGCACCATTTGTTAACAAAAATTTCCTCTTCCCACTGAATTTTATAACCACTTTTGTTGGACATAAATTGACTGTGTATATATGTGTCTATTTCTAGATTGTCTATTCTGTTGTTTGATCTGTTTGTCTATTTTTATGCCAATACTATACCGTCTTGATTGATATGCCTCTATATGATGTATTGAAGAAAGATGGATTAAGTCCTCCAATTTTGATCTTTCTTGTCAAAATTGTGTTGGCCATTCTTGGGTCTTGAATTTCCATATGAATTTTAAAGTGAGCTTGTTGATTGTTTTTTTAGTCTGCTTGAATATTGATTGGGATATAATTGAATCGATTGATTAATTTGGGTAGTATAAATATGGTAACAAAATTGTCTTCCAATATATAATAGTTTTTATATCTCTAAATTCCATGAGTAACCATAGATTTGTCACATTTTTTCTTATTATTCATAATTATTTTATTTGTTATATATTAAATATCTATAATGCATTGATATTGTTATAAATGTACTTTAAATGATTTCATTTTCTTATTTTTTGTTGAAAATATAGAAAAGTAATTTTCATATTGACCTTATGTCAAGTGAGCATGCAAAAATTTACTAGTCTAGCATTTTGTTTGTAGGTATCTTTAAATTTTCTGTGTTTACAATTATGTCTTCTATGATTAAAGACAATGTTAATTATTCTTGTCCTATATTAATGCCATTTATCTTCTTTTCTTGCTGTTGAAGCCATTAAACACAATGTTAAATAGGAAAGGGCAGATATTCTTGTTTTATTTATGATATTATGGATAACAATTCAGTAAATTATCATTAAGTGTGACATAAGCTGTAAATTTTTATAAATAGTTTATTCAATTAAGGATATTATATTTATTCTTAGTTTACTGAGAATTTTTATCACGAACAGGTGTTCAATTTTATAACATGCTTTTTCTGCAACTATTAAAATGAGCATATGGCTTTTCTTTTTTATTCTGTTCATTTGATGAATTAATTTCTTTTCAAATGTTAAGCAAACTTTGCATTTCTCAGATCACCTGACTTTGTTAATACATATTGTACTTTTAATAGACTGCTACATTCAATTTTCTAACATTTTAATGATTATCTGTGCCTCTCTTCATGTGATTTATCAATGTTCAATTTTCTGGTCTTAATTGTATTGTATGTAACTTGTTTGGTTGCTGATACAGACCTAATATAAAGGAAACCTTTTGAAGGCAAGTGTAAAAATTAAATACCCATGGGATGTTTTATTATATTAATAAATTGTTCTTACTTTTTATTCTAGTTGTAGTAATTACATTGTGGTTAAAATTTTTAAAACATCCTCTTTTTTTCTTAAAATGTTTTGGTTATCCCAGTTCCTTTATCTATCTATATGTATTTTAGATTCAGTTTGTTCATATCAAAATCCTGTTGGGAATTTATTTGGAATTGTGTTAAAGTATAAATTAATTTGGAGAGATTGGGATCTTAACTATATTAAATCTTACAATATTTGAGTACAGAATATCTCTTCAGACAGCACACAGTATTAGTGAGGATGAGGAAAAACTAGATCATTCATACATTGTTGATGGGAAGGCAAAATAGCACAGTAATTTTTAAAAAACAATCCATTTCTTACAAGAGTAAATACACAATGACAAAATGACTCAACAATTCCATGTTCAGAAATTTACCTTTAAAAAATTAAAACATATGTTTCCATGAAAGCTTGTGCAGAAATGTTTATAAAAGCTCTATTCATAACTGCCAAACCTGGAAAAAAACACGTTCATCAACTGTTTAATGGACTAAAATTAGTACCTCTATTAGTGAAATACCATTCAGCAATAAAATGAAACAGGTTATTGATATGTACAACAACTTGACTAAACCTTAAAAAACATCATACTAAATAAAAGAAGGCAGGTTCAAAAGGATACATACTGTATGATTTCACTTATATGCCATTCTAGAAAAGGCAGAACTGTAGGGAAAAGAACAGATCAGCAATTGGCAGGCATAATGGGTTGAAGGGACTCTCACTGCAAAGGTTCAGCATGAGAGAATTTTTATGGTCTTGGATTATAGTATATAGTGTATATATATATATATGTATATATATGTATACACAATACAATATACATATACACAATATAGTATATAAACAAGTACAGTATATAGTCATTAGCACATAGGGCAAAATAAATGCTCTTTTGTTTTTAACATGAAAAGTGTGGATATATTTCAAGTAGCTTTTATACTTTGCCTACACAAAAAAGGAGTGTTAAGACAACTTGATATTCCTGGCAACTAGCATTTCTTTATTTTAAGTTATGTGTAAGATTCATGGAAGCAGCCCTTTCTTAAGTTATTCAATTACTTTGCCTCCTGATACAATATCCAAGAATTATTTAAACCACTGCCTATTTCTTGGTGGGGATGGTAGGAAGTAACTTTGAGCAGTCTCGTAGTTGGCTCTTATAGAAAAGCAAACTCATCCAAACTATAAAATAAGAATAGTTCTGATTCTAGAAGACATGGTAAAATATAAGTACTCATTATTAAGAAAGAACAGTAGCTACAGTAATATTTTTGCAAAACATAAATCAAATTATTTTAATTTCTTTCCCAAAATCTCCCTGGGTTTCCCATCACATAAAAAATAATTTGAAAACTTTATCATGCCTATAAAGTTCAATTTGCTACGTTCACCTCTTACCTCAGTGACTTCACCTTGGAAGATTATGCTCCTTTTCATTACATTCAGGTCACCTTGAGTACTCTATTCTTTAAACACCTCAAGCTCTTAATTTCCATTTAAGGTCAAATATTACTTCTGCGTAAGTTTCCTCTGCTATCCAATCTTAAGTTCCTTTGTGATCTTATTATCTGTTTACATCCTTCATGGCATTTTTTTTCAATCTTTAATTACCATTTTTTCTCTGTCTCCCCCAATAGCAACTAACCATTTTCATTCTGTCACTTCACCTCACTTTAAATATGGTGATGTTGCTGGGCTCGGTGGCTCAGCCTGTAATCCCGCGCTTTGGGAGGCTGAGGTGAGTGGATTGCCTGAGCCCGCGGGTGTGAGACCTGCCTGGCCAAATTGGCGAGACCTCATCTCTACAATAAATAAAAAAAAATCAGTCGGGCATGGTAGCACATGCCTGTAATTCCCGCTACTCTGAAGGCTGAGGCGGAAGGATCGCCCGAGCCCAGCAGGTCGAGGCTTCAGTGGCCTGGAGCGGCCACTGCACTCCAGTCTGGGTGACAGAGTGAGACTCTGACTCAAAAAATAAATAAATAAATATGGTGATGTTTCGTCTGGATAACAAGATAAGATGTACCTATTATCATTATGTTTTGACTGAGTCAGTAGTACTTGAATCTAAATTCAAAATTTACAGTGAAAAACACCACATGAGTCCTTTTGTCTTTGACTTCTACATTTGTAGTTATCTAGCTTTAGAGATAAGGAGCTTCATTAAGGCTACAGTCCTTTGGGTGGGAGCTACAGAATTTGTGGCACTTCGTGCATGGGTAAACTTCTTCCAGGAAAAATGAATAGACATTTATTTATCACTGCAGTGAGTCAGAGAAAAGGCTCAGGATGTGGCAAGTTCCTTCTCAGGCTGCCTGAAAGCTACTGTTTGTTCGCCCCATTAGCTCTCTGATGCAAATTAGTTGGAAGTCAGGTCATCAAGTAGCTGCTGAAGAGTGTGCCTTAAACCCCTTATGGGGAGAAACAGGGAACTGCATTTCTGAGCCTCTTATTGGCACCACTCCAGGGGAATGCAGCCCCAGGAAATTATTTTGCAGACATATAAAATTGAGGCAATCCCCCACTGTGGTTTAGATTCATTTATGCCTAATTCCCTTCTCACCCAGAGTTGGTATATAAAAGCCAAATAGTGTGGATACCTTAAAGTTAAGGCATAATATGTGAGGTTCTAACTCTCTGTTCTACAGGAAGAAGGTGGGTGTTGGAATTTTGTTTCTGGTTGTATGATAAAGCAGTCAGGAATAGGTTTGTTTCTGAGAGTGCCTCAGTTTTTCTGTCTGCTTAATGTGGTGTTTTCTGAGTTGCCCAGTGGGTAGGACTATCTCAACTGTACTGTAAATTTATCACAGAGGGAATTAATCCATGAATAGATAATCATTTAGTTTACCTCATGAACATTCATGGGTGAAGAGACAGTTAGGAGCCTCTTATGGTGCAGTTTTGCTCCATTTTTACTTTTAATGAAGTTCAGTTTATCTATTTCTAACCCTTTGGTGGCTTGCACATTTTGATGTCATACCTAAGAAGGCTCTGCTTAACATCAAATCATAAATATTTGTTTTCATGTTTTCTTCTGAGAATTTTGTTTTTAGCTTTTACATTTGGTTTGTGACATTTTTTGAGTTAATATTTGTATATGGCATAAGGGAAATCTGACTTCCTTTTTTTGCATGTAGATATCCAGTTGTCTCATGTTTTTCCTGAAAAAAAACTATTACTTTCACATTGTATTATCTTGAAACTCTCTTGAAAAGTCAAGTGACCATAAATATTAGGATTTATTTCTGGATTTTAGTATATATTCTTTATGTTTATCTGTATGTCAGCAGTGCACTGCTTTTAGTGTATGAATTAACATTGGAATATATGAATATTTTAACTTTGTTCCTTTTAAACAGCTTTATTGAGGCATAACTTATATACAAATACATGAATATATTCAATACGTACAATTTGATGAGTCTGGACAATGAAAACTCCTGTGATACAATCACCACGATCAAGGGGATGGACATATGCAACACCTCAGCAGGTTTTTTTTGTTTGTGGTCTTTCATGTGTGGTAAGAAAAATTGACATGAGATTGCCACCTTAACAAATTTTGAAACATACAGCCGGACTCGGTGGCTCAGCCTGTAATCCCGCACCTTGGGAAGCTGAGGTGAGTGGATTGACTGAGCCCGCGGGTTCGAGACCCGCCTGGGCAGGCGAAACCTCATCTCTACAATAAATCAAAAAATCAGCCGGGCGTGGTAGCGCGCCTGTAGTTCCAGCTACTTGGAAGGCTGAGGTGGAAGGATCGCCGGGGCCCAGCAAGTCAAGGTTGCAGTGGCCGT